>VICI01002167.1:0-17889 GCA_019593645.1 Akabosia matsudoensis | reverse complement strand
TGTAAAGTCTCGTGAACAGTTAGATAATTGTGTTGCAGAGTGTTGCATGAGTGACTCAAGAGATTTTAGTTGTCGTTTAGTAAAATAGTTGACGGCTCATGTAACACGAGAACAATGATAAATGGACTTTGCCGATATAACTTTGACACAACGTGTGTGTAG
This sequence comes from Akabosia matsudoensis, assembly GCA_019593645.1. Lineage (NCBI taxonomy): Eukaryota > Metazoa > Arthropoda > Collembola > Entomobryomorpha > Paronellidae > Akabosia > Akabosia matsudoensis. The sequence goes on along the minus strand of VICI01002167.1, from coordinate 17,727 downwards.
TTTCCGATAACGTAGTGTTTTCTGTTGCTAAAAATGAAAATTTTTTAGTGAATGGAGTGAAGTTAGAGACGAAACTAATGGAACAGTTTTGTTTGTTGTATATTTTGTAAAAGTGGTTGTGCAAATCGAGGAACAATGTAATTGACGATCCTTGAAGTTACAAAATTTAGTTGTTACATTAGTGTTACGTGACGGATAAAAAAGTATAAAAAAGTTTTTTTTTCTTTTTAATTAAAGATTGGATAAGTAAAAGGTAAAATGAGAAATTCGGAACGCTAGTAAGAACGAAAAAACGCTTCCTGTATGGTTTCATTTAAATGATTTTTAAATGGTGGTATCCAAAAGTAGTTTTTAGAGCAAGGTAGTTAAGTTTTCGCCTATTTGTCTAGATATGAAAAAACATTGGAAAAAATAGAAGAATCTAAATTTTGCATGGGATTAGAAGAATTGAGTTTGCACTCTGTGGTAATAGGATAAGTTTTCTTGAAAAACGTGCCGCTCTAAAATGCCCGATTTAGCAAAATGTTCCGTATATATGACATACTAATTTTCTGGACTGTGGTCACTATCACCCCTGTAGAACCTCCTTATAATGTGGACATTGTCGGATGGGATTGCGATTTTAGGAACATACTGGAAATTTTAATTTCTACACGGATTGCTGATTAACGTCGTGTCATAAATCGCTAGAATTGGTCATGCGAATCTTAATTGAAGACACATTAATAACTACTGATGGTTTCCACAGTCGTCCTTAATCGCCTGAATTGAACGGTCCTCGTCCGTAGAGAAGATAGTGTCGGATTTTATTTAAAAAAAGTGTATCTGAAAGCATTTTTGCTGAGTGGGACACATTTTTGTATCATGTGCATATGATATTCATATGATATATGTATTTCAAATAAGTTTGTCCTCCAGCTTTGTGTCAGCTTTTCATACAGCAAAGTAATGTCAATTATATTCATCCGTCCTACTTTTTGTGACCTTCTCATCCCAACCCAGTCTTTCTGTACACGGTGCCTTTTGCCATAATGTGACTCTATTTGCACGTAAATAGTATTGACCAAAAGCGGTAGGTTAGCAGGGGGTTTCGAAACTAACTGTGATTGACGATTTGTTGTGGTTTTTGACATGCACTGCCTGCAAACTAAAGAATATATCATGCGAAAATACTATCGTTTTCCCTATTGCGTCATTTCATTTAGTACGTGAAAATATTCAATGTCAAAATGGTCACATCACATCCCTATATATGCTCATGATCGTAGGTATGCCGCTTTTATCGTTAGAGCTATTATTTATCGTCTTCCCTATTGCGTCATTTCATTTAGTACGTGAAAATATTCAATGTCAAAATGGTCACATCACATCCCTATATATGCTCATGATCGTAGGTATGCCGCTTTTATCGTCGGAGCCATTATTGTAACAGCAACGTAACTTTTTCACAGTGAATCAAAGCTTTCCTTGATCTTCGGCAAAGCTAGTGTGACAGTCTTCAATCATAACACCGATTTACTTATCTTATTTTAAATGCTAAAGGTCACTTAAGCTGGAACGCACCGGTTTGCATTATAGGCCATGTGTGTTTGCAACAGTCCTACAGTTTTCATTTACATTTCACATGGCGTATTGACGATCGAAGATGTAATAAGGTCTACGAAAGTTTTTTCCCAGACTCATCTCAAAACAACAAATTGATTACGAACGTGGATATAAACATGGACTAATCGCACTACGGGCCTCTATATTTTTCTAAATTTTTATTACAAATCTCATTTATACATATTCTTTAGAGTTAGAACAAGCAAGATTGTGAGGCTCACATGAGTATAAACATTTCTGCGTAGATCCTTTATTCGCAATCATTGGAAACGTAAACTAGAGTAGTAATAAAACACAAACCTCGCATAAATAAAATCATTTAAAAGTATCTGTCCATAACGCGCACACGCATCGAAAAAATTGAACTTGGACAAGAGCTGAAGCTGAATAGTTTCATGTATTGGAAAAACTCATGTCCTTGGATGTGCTCAGTTTTTTCCACACCAGACTTACCACATCCCTTCTGTTTGTTTGTTTTTGATTCATTCCAAAAATTTCGTTTCTCTTGTTTTTGCACGAGGCGAGTTTATTGATTGCTATGTTTGTCTCGTACGATTTTAGCAGAACGATATACTGACATGAATGAGTTTCATGGTGAATATTGATTAGGAACTCTGAGTGAAATGGAAGACTACACTTGTGATAGCACGACACTCACTAATCTGCCAGCTCAGAATAATGCAAGGTGACTACTTGAAAAGGCCGGAAAAGTCTTATCAAGATTCTAGCCATGTAAATTTGAAACTCTCTCGGAAAAGGAGATTTTAATGTAATTCTGAGAAAAAAATCAACTGCGTAATGACTTCTCAGAGTTTGTACATCTTGTATGCGATTCCATTCAGCGATTTATTCGAGGGAAATTTTCAGATCACTCTTTCATTCGTTGTAATTGTATCGTCCCGCCAGTCCCCCGTTTTTTGGGGGCTTCACATTTGGAGTTTTGGACCAGTGTAGGTGAATCAGTTGTAGGATGTCAATAAACTTTCATATATGAAATATTTTTGGGGCCATACATTTCGTCGTTTGTTTGTTTTATTGTTGAAAAGTAAAATTGCCCACGTAAACTCATGCGTGAGTGTAATTGTAATTATTACAATAATCATGCATGGGAAGTGACTTGTGGAATGTCTACCCTATTCTCATTTCCATGATACATTTTATTGGCTAATTTCCGATTCCCTGGGATGACTAGAACTAGAGTGAGTGGCAGTTCCTCCTGCATTAATTTACAGGAGAGCGGAAAAGGTTTTGTTTGTTACCAAAAAGAAATTCGTCAAGCCTACACGGTTGACGCATAACATAACTGACGCCTTATAAAGGGAAGCCATGCAGCATTTGCACAGAGTTGTGTGTGATATGCAGAGCAATGACGATAATCAGTAAGCGCATTTTTTTTTACGATTTTCCATTGATGAAAACAGTCTTTTATGCTTTGGCTCAAGTGGACATCATACTGTCAAAAGTTTTTTTATGCGTGGCATAAAGTAAAAATTGGCTTACACAGCAAAAATTAACTGTAAACATTTTCATTTTGGAAATGAAATTTATTTTGCTTGAGAAATTTGAAATACATTGAATCATTCACAATATTATCACACCGATATAATGTTACTTGATTTCCGACTGAAAAGATGAAATTCAATCCATCCTGTGATAATGCAACACAAAAGGTCGTTGTCTCAATCACGATATATTTGTAGAGTCGTTCTGGCCTGGTAAGAAACTATTTTGCTACGTCTCATATTCTCCAAAAACTTTAAAGTAGAGTTCTTTATATAAATGTTCTTCATGAACAGGATGGTAGCGCTCCATCATTAAGATAAACAAAATCTGCATGTTATACTTATCTCCGTTTGAACATTCATGAGCTACACAGCGTCATCCACGAAGCTGCAGAAAAACAGACATAACTTTACTCAAGACTATTAAAGAAACCAGGAGCTTTGAGCTTTGCATAATCAAAATTCTTTTCTTGTTGGCTTGAAAAGAATTGGGCCCACCATAATAGGCCAATTCTCAAATATTTTTATCATCAACATTTTTCATAACGATTAAAGACTGCAGGAAAGAGACAACCCGGAGAAATCAATACATAGAATGTATATCAGTAAACAGTGAATCCAATTATGCATAATGTGTATTTTGACTGAAACAAATACCAAGTACAGCACCAAGTAAAGGTTTGGGCAAGAAACTTTTAAAATACTTGCGTTCCAAGTCAAATGAAGTTTAAAACGTTATTAAATGAGTATTTTGTGTACTGGAGCAAAACTCAAGGAAGATAAAAATTGTTCAATTTTCTTTCTTTTTTTTCCAGAGTTTTCCTGTTTTGAAGCCATCTAATGAAGGAGTACGCTGTCTCGTTTACTTCAGGAAGTGTCTTTTTAGTGAACATTTTTAAAATATTGGTTGTGCGCGTTGAGTGATATAAAAATATAATGATATTAAACATCTTGTGCAAAGTAGGCCCGAACACAGACCGCCATGACTGGTTGGTAGAATCCGTAGTGGAGGAGAATCTCGGTGTTTTGATTTTTTAGCGAACGGAGCAATATAGAAAGCAAACTTTTTACCAATGGTGCCTGCTCAAAGCTCAGTCAAGTTTTCCCCAATTTTGTTTTTATGTTTTTGTTTCGCGTTTGCAACTAATTTCGTTACTCACGGAGAGCCAGTCCAGGAGGCTGGTGGCAGTGGAGCGAAAACATGCCTGGAAAAGAGTCTGATGCGAGCAGGCACAGTGCTGGGGGCAGCAGCAGTACGAAAACAGTTGGAGAACCAGAAGTAGCTGCATTCGAGTGGGATTCCTCTCGAGATTCACCTCAAGTAATTTTTACTTTTTGAAGCTGTATATTTTTTCAGATGAAAATTTAATGAAAGTGGGGAAAGCAAGGCTGCTTCTGGAATTGATAAATATAAATTTCTTTTTGGCATTTCCAACAGGATTGGAGTAGAACTGATCGAGGCGACAGCATGAGGTCTGGAAGCGGCCGGAGCTTGGCCAGTCTTGGAAGCAAAGGCGATGCCAGTTCGGTAGCTGACTCTACCTCAACTTCCGCCGTTGAAGTTGGGAAGGAAGCAAAGGAAAAGAAAGACAAGTCTTCATGGGTGAAGACAATAGGAATGCGGACACTTCGTCTTCGCAAGAACAAAGATCCAGACAAAACTCATTCACGCCTGTCGATTGCCTCTGCTCTTGGTTCCCTAGAGAGATCTGGAAAGAACAAAAGCAAAAAGGACAAGAGTAAAAAAGGCGATGAAAGTCAATCACAAGCTTCAGCCAGCGCAACGTCAACATCTTCTACTGGCGTATGGCTCCACCAAGAATAAGCCGGCTGAGCACGTGAAAGACTTAGAAAGCATTTATTCTGGCGCCTCGTCAAAGAATGGCTCTGCTACGAAAGAGAACACAGAAGGGAATGCGCCAGCTAACCCAACTACAGCTGGAGAAAACACAGGTAAAGACTTCGTATATTTCAAGTCTAGCATGTACATTCCACACGTACCATCCCTATGTCTACAGTCTGACACCTCTCCATTCAATATCCTTCAACTAGTACAAACTACATCATTTGTAAAAGAAAGATGTCTTCATCTTCCAAGCGTGCATGGAATCCAGTAATCTTCCTGCCTTGAGCTTTCACTTTTTGTGTACGCTTAGGCTGCTCACTTTCATCCGTTCCATCATCCATTTGCATTCGTCGAAGAGAAGACTCTGATGCTAATGATGCATTTTAGATAGCGTTCACAGAAAAACGAGCTCTTAGCTATAAAATTTTATTTTACTCATCTCAATAAAGAGCTAAAGTGGGGAAAGCGTCGGAACAGTTTTTTCTCTATCTCTTTCTCTCTCTCTTCATCATTAGCAACTCTCTCTGCTATTGATTCGCCTTGCGCCGGTCTATTTTATAAGCTCTAACAATTTCTCCCGGAGATGGAGAGGTGGCAGTAAGTTTTTTTTTGTTCCTTTTCCGGAACGAACATGTTTACTTTTCTCCAGTAGCCTACTCAACCTACAACCTAGTCAGGAATATGTAAACTTTGACGCACTATTCCAACTAATGATTCGTAGGTTTTTGCTATCATGATTATTAGCATGATCATTTTCTGAGCCAATAACCATTTCTTCCGTCTCGTGAAGCCTATCATTTTCACATACTAGCTTATTACTCTGCTTTTTATAAAGGATGAGTCATATCATTACATATTGACTTTTATACATTTTACATTTCTCTCCTTGCTAATACCGCCTGTTATAAAAGTTATCAAATTTCTTTTCTAAAAGAAAGGTATTTGTTAGTTATTCTTACGGGTATAATGGACAATCTAATATGCACCCTCAACTGAAAGCTATCCATTCATTCTACATTTTTTACAATAACATATCAGTTTCATTCCGTGTAAGCAGGAAGGGAAAGTAGGGTGACTACTGACTACTTCATTGTGCTCAACGAAACACACACGCTTCACCCGTTATTGATGCGTCTAGGTACGACTGCATGTGTACACAGGTTCAAGATTCTAACGAATACAGAAAGAAGAGAAAGGGTTTAGTGCCCCGAGAATGATCAAGTCATACACTTGCATGTATCCAACTCCACATTTAACAAACGGATAGAAAGCCACAGCTAAAAGAAAAGAAGTTTTTTTCTCTCTCTCTCGCTCTCTTCCTGCTCTGGTTTGCACGGCCGAAGGATTTTCCCCTTCTCTCTCCCTGTTCGTGTTTTAACGCCATCAATGTGGCTGGTAGTAACTCTCTGTGGTATTGCATTTACAAGAGAAAATATTACGAGGAAATGAACACACAATTCTTTTTCTCTCTCGCTGTTTCTCTCTCTCTCTCTCTCTGTCTCGTCGTGTACTACAAATGGTTTCACCCAACAAATAAAAGAGAATGGGGAAAGTTGTTCTCTCTCTAACGTTTTGTAAGTTGTAGTGCATACACAGTCTTAAAAAAAAGAGTTTTACACTATCAAAATACTTTTCTTTCCGCTGTACAATGTAATCTGAGAGTGGAGTAAAGTTGCCATTATGCATATTTGCATCCAGTATCCTTTTTTATTGTCAGCTTGAGAAGGAGAAAAAAGAAGTTCAGTTTTTTTTTGTGAATATTTTATTGATATTTAGCCACTTCGCAGCTTTATACAATCAAAAATAATTATGTCAGAGCTAAGCTTTCAGTGTTTTCTTGGTGTGGCTAAGTTTTATCCTGGCTTTGCAATAAAAACAGTAAACGTAAAATAGGGAGGACGGCTGTCAAGCAATTAGGAAAACGCATAAAGTATTTGCGTAAAAGTTTTAGAGGTGGGGGTTATTATAGAAAATAAGAGAAAAGCTTAGCTAGTTCATCTTTATTCGTATGCATCGGATACATTCTATGCAGAAAATAGAATGTAGAACACAAAGGATATGAAAAATTGCTCGTATTATAAACATTTCCCTGTGTATTAGTACAAAAGTATTCTTTAAACAAGAGTATGAATTGTTGCAAAATATCTTGCAAAAGTGGTTGTGTTGTGGTGTGTATTGAAAATGGTGAAGCGGTGAAAGTCCACTGAAGGTGGTTTGAAGCCGACTTCGTGCTCAATAGGCCAAGATAAAAATAGTAATCAGATTAGAGGCATCAATACTCAAGAAATAATTATTTCTGTTGAGCTGTAGTCAAATTATAACTCTCTCCGTTCTCTTTGTGGTGACAGAGTGGAATAAGTGTTTAATGAAGGTGTCCGTGTAATGACGTATTCTCAGTGTGATTCTACTACTGATATGGTCTAACATGATATAAATATTTAAGAAGAGTTTATCACCAGTTTGACCAAGCTTGGAATAATGCTACCCATGCAAACATTGCGGAGAAGGGCCAGTCCCTTGAAGTGTAAATGTACTAACTAAACACCCCTTTTCAACCTTTTCGATTGTAGTTCAACTTTAACTTTTGACTGTGCAAAAAAATGAAACTGGGGAAAGTCTAGAAATAATTTGTTTTGCTATTTTTTTGTTTTTTACAGATAAACAAGATCCATCAAGATTTTTAGGTGAGGGTCTTCTCTTTAAAGGGAAGTTGATTGGAGTTTTAGAGGTGAGTGGACCACGAGGGGACCGGATATGCCAAGAAGCTCTGTCCGAATTAAAAATGGCGGTGAAAGCTGCAGGAGAACACAAGCAGAAGATAACTATCCATATTGCACTTGATGGATTACGGATAAGGGATGAGAAAACAGGGGTAAAGTTTAAAAATAAACCGTCGCAATGAAAAAAATCAGAATAAAAAAACAAATATTTTCTCTTTAGGATTGCCTTTATCACCATCAAGTTCACAAGATATCCTTCATCGCTCAAGATCTAACCGACACCCGAGCCTTCGGATACATTTTCGGATCCCCCGACACAGGTCACAGGTTCTTTGGCATTAAAACCGAAAAGTCTGCGAGTCAAGTTGTGATAGCCATGCGAGATTTGTTCCAAGTCGTGTTTGACCTTAAAAAGAAGGAGATTGAGAGGGCAAAGCAGCAGCTGGAAATGCAACAAAAGTTTTTGGCAACTAGAGCTGCCGAGACGGCTCCCACATCAAAGGTAAAATCTTACAGGGAAAATAAGGGAAATCTTACATCAACTTACTTGATCATGACATGCCTTCTAAATTTTCAGACTGAGCCAAAGTTTTCAATTGCTGAAACCTACATTGAGGGAGCCGGGGCTGTGGGGGGAGTATCTTTACTCTCCGGACTGAACTCGTCCGGTCCCGCGGAAGTAGACTTGTTAAACTTGGAAGTTGAGCTGAACAGCCTGCAAGAGGGTCTCGACAATATTCATACCAATCTAGTTGATTCCGTGCCATTTCGAGGGAGTACTGCGTCCATATCCAGCGACCCCATGAATCCAATGCCGAAGCTATCAACAGGAAGCATGGCATCCGCTTCTAATGCTAGTAACCCAACTCCAGTCTCAAGCTCTGCGTTTCCGGATCCCTTTGGAGACTCATTTGATCCTTTCGACAACTCGGCGGCCAGCTCGACTCCAAGCGCTTTCTCTGGCGCGCCTAGATTCAATTTAAAATCAGCTTTAAATGAGCCTCCTCCTTTGTCGTTGGGAGCATCTCAGCATCAACAACCTCCAGCTTACTCCGCAACAAGTTCCTCGACGCCTCTGAACTTCACGAGCGATCCTTTTGCACAAATTGATCCATTTCCGGGGCCGAGGTACCACGGCGATGGGGATTTTTTCTCCTCAGACCCTTTTGAGAGTCCCTCGGGCCAGTTTTCATTTGCATACCCGAACGATTCGTACTCATCCTCGTCAAGGGCTGGGGGAATTGAGAGAATCGAGGAGAGTGCAAATGAGCATCAGACAAGCAATAAATCAAACAGTGAGTTCGAGAGAGAAACCGGAAATAGTGTTGCAAAGGCGACTTCTTTCAGAGAGAAACATGCTGACGGTTGGGTGGCTTCCTTTGAGGATGTAAGTTTGCGATAGACAAATTAAATATGTTTATCTCGAAGCATTATACGTATATATTTACTAAATGTTTATATTTTGTTCTCTAGAATTTTGTACCTGAGTCTGAGTTCAATGGACAGGATGAGGATCCGTCCAAAACGGATTTGGACATTTTCACCGAACTTGACCCACTCGGCACTGGGCGAATCCGACCCTTTGTCGACCGAAAAGACTTTTTCCAGCATCTCAAAAATCCTCCGAAGAAGAATCTAAAAGATCTTGGTGCTCCAGAGAGCCTCACACCTCACTCCTCCTCCTCTTCTCTTGTTGCTGACGCGAATGCTGTGAATACTTCAGTAACTGGCCATAACTCGACAGACTCGGTGACCCCAAAGCTCCATCTCAATGACTCGCCTTCAGTAATCCCGAACTCGTTTTCAACTAATTTCACCGCAAATCAAAATAGTGAAGCCGCTGAGCCGATTCCATTGATGACACCTCCTCCATCAGCCCCTTCGAGAACCTCATCATTACGAATGCGGCTTCACTCTGAGAACGCACGCTGCGAGTCTCCTCCCGGTTACAGTCCTCCCCCGCCACCCCAGTCGTTACATAATTTTTCGTCACAATCATCTATTGGTTCGAGTGGTGCGCCAATCGCTGTCAATTCGGAGTATATGGCGACCCCCAACCAGGTACCATTTTTACCACATCCAAGCACTGTGCTTGGTACTCCTCCCAGCTCCCGGTTTGCCAACAAAAAGTCTCCTCAGCTGCTTAAGCAAATGACAATCGCTGGTTCAACCGGAAGTACTGCTTCATCTAGTCCTAAAACTTTGCCCCGCCCGTCCAGCAGCGGTCGGGAGAGAAAATACACAGCCGAATCTCAAGCCAGTACCGACGAGATTCCCAACTTGACACCTCCTCCAAGGCCTCCACACAGCCATGCTTCGAATACTCTTGGGAAGTCTGTTTCTCTGAGTACTGCAGTGCCTCGCCCCTCCTCGGGATCAGACAGGCTCCGAAGTTTATCAGGAATCTCTTCAATGAGCGGCGGGACTGTGACAACTTCAGGAATAGCTCCTCCGGAACCTCCACCGCGACCTATTCAAACGACAACATTTTCTGGGGGTTTTGCTCAACAAATGTCGCCTTCACTGGTGTCCCCTCCGCCTCCTCTGCCTCCAAAGAAACAAGCCTTCAGCTCAGTCCAATCTAGTCCTCTCAGCATTTTCCAGCCGAAGCAGTCCCCACTTCCAGACCTGGGGAAAACTGGGCACCCTAAATTTGAAGGTAGTGCCCATGAAGCCTCAAATGATCTTCCGTTACCGTTGCCTTCTCGAAAACCACAATTTTCTTCAGCCAGTAGCAGCCAACATGCAACTGTTGGTGGTCGATACTCTGTGCCATTACCTTCAGTGTCACCGGCCGCAAATCGTCGAGAATACAATCGCGACATTGATTCCTCCCCGAAACTTCACTCCTCACTTGCATCCAGCAGTAGCAACCTCCAAGGACCGTCTAGGCACCCACCTGTCATCAAACTAACAATGGAACAAGCCTTAAGTCAAGTTGCGTCAATGAGCTTAGGTGACCTTGCCGGAAAGCTGGAGCTCCCTGTTGACAAATTGTCTTCATTAACGATTCAACAACTTGCCGAGAAGCTCACCCTGATGGACTTTGAGCAAAAAATGGAGCAGAAGGAGCGGCAAGTCTCGAGGTACAGCAGCACCTCCCAAATTCAGCGAGAGTCCCGACAATCAAATTCTGGGGCGTCGAGCAAACAAATGCAGTTAGGATTTGAAGACGATTTCTCAACGGCGTCAGCTCCACCAGATATTGGCGAGCGAAACAGTCGAAGCAGCAGTAGTAGCAGTCACCACCACCAGAACAGCAAACAAGACGATTACGACAAATACGCTGTATTCAGAGAGCTCAGCGTTGAGGAGGCCAGTGGTTTCAGTATCATTGGGAATCTTGGAAGCACGTTGAAAACTTCAAATCTCTCGGTCAACTCAGAAGACGATGATTTGTCTCGAACGATGGACAAAACATTGACGAACATAGACAAAGATTCAAGCAGCGAACGAACTATTCAGGCAGACGATGAAAGCGTGAGTAAAAACAAAGACACGAGTTTTGCAACTGCCATGGCCAACACAATGGATGACATTACAGACGCCAACTTGTCCGACGACGATGGCAAGTTTCCATTTGACGACGATGACGACCTTAGTCCGTCAAAGCCAAATGAGTGGGCTACATTCGAGTCAAACTTTGAGGATCAGTTTGCAAGTGCGTCTTTGGTGAAAGCTAGAGATGTGGAGGGAAATGGGGATGGAAGTCCCTGGGACTCGGAGGATGGAGGGGATAACTCTCAAAAGACTCCACCTTCTGTACAACCTTCCCTGTCGCTGACTGCCCCTGTACTAACACAGCCGACCAACGTGTTACCAAAATCAGACGCAGCTCAAGTCCTGGATAAGTTTGACTTTGAGCCTTTTCAAAAACCATCCCAGCCGACGGTTTCGAACTATGCTATACCAGAACCTGTGAGCACGCCTCAACTACCGCCAGTTCCGGCGAGAAGGTCAAGCCGTGAGAATGGAAGCTTGACTCAACATAATCAACCACTGTCTCCAGATCTTCTTAGGTCACCTGTGAGCCAATTTCATCGACAAAGCTCCGGCTCATCGAAGCACAGTGGGAAGAGCATTGACGAGCCTTCGATTGGAGGTGGACGAGGTTCAGACTTTTCTGAATCTGGCGGCCGTGTGAGGAATCGTAGGAGTAGTGTCAATGAAGAGGAGGGAAGTAGATGGGATCGAGACAGAGAAAGGGATGTGTACAGCAGCAGTCGGCGGCGGGATAGAGACAGAGAGACTTACGGCAGGTCTGATTCAAGGGACAGCTATTCGTCGATTCCTCGTGGAAAGTATAGAGATGCTCGTGGCGGGGGGCGGGATTCAGATGAAGATTATCCTCCGTCTAAGACCTCCGCTGGGGGACGTAGAAGGGGCAACAATGGCCGGCCAAGTTCTTCCAAGAGATCTTCCGAAAGAGAAGGTGAACCTGATGAGGAGCGAGAAGAAGAGGAAGATTCACGATCTTACGCTTCTTACCACTCAAATTATTCCACTACTGGCCACAGAAGGCATCGGAGGTATCCTCCAAAGTACCACCATTATTCAACCGGCCAGAGGAGACGAGAAAAAGAGCGCGCAGAACGGGGCACTGGTCAGGCAGCTGGATCTGGTCATTCTAGTCTTTCCCCAGAGAGGCATTCCCATCACGAGAGCGATTTCGACGACTCTTACGATGAAGAAAATGGCGGACCGAGAAAGAAAGAGTATTACTCCCGGGAGAGGGAATACGCCGACCGACACTACCACAGAAGCCGGCCAGGTAGTGGAATTGGCTATCATTCAAGTGGAAAGCGGTACGGGAGGGATGGAAGACACTCGGATGCGTACTACCGAGANGGAATTGGCTATCATTCAAGTGGAAAGCGGTACGGGAGGGATGGAAGACACTCGGATGCGTACTACCGAGATCGCTACTACAGGGGAGACAGGAGAGGGAGAAAGTATGATGATGAATACGAAGATGGAAGAGAATACTCAGAATATTCTGGAGAGGAAGAACACTCTCATGGACGGCATGGGAGTCATCGACGGCGTCATCGGGAGAGGGACGAATACTTTAGAGAGAAAGAGCATGGGCGACACCGTCATTACTACACAAATTCGCCATCTTGGGATAGCGAGTCCGGTCCTGAGCCGGCTGGAGAAAGATCCGAAAAGGGTCATCGGCCCTCTTCAGGAAAGTATGGAAGCGAGCATGGAGGTAGCCTGTCGAGATATAGCCCCTCACATGTGTCCTCATCAAGCCGTCCAAATAGTGGCCGTCGTGAGTCTGGGAGTGGAAAGCTCCCTAGTCTTGAGGTTGATACACATCATACTAGCGGAAACGGTCATTCCAAACGACCTCCGAGCAGAACCGGAAACGGCAGTCATTCGAAGCTACGCGAGTATCGATTTGACGATGACTTTGATGCTGATGGAGGCTTCTCAGAGAAAACTGATTTAGTAGAAAAGACTGGTCATCAGAGTATTGAGGATGAGGATAGCATCAGAGATTCCCTGCAAGGTGGGAAGCGCCTCACGCCCACTGTCAAATCGGAATCGATCACTCCCGTCGACTCAAAACTATCCCAACCTCAGTCGCCTTTTGAGGATGACTTTGTGATCCCGTCCAACGGCAGAGGAGACGAGAAAAAAGACGTAAAGGATGCGCCTGAGGGAATAATTCTCACAACAATACTGCCAAACGAGAGTATACCTGACATGGACAGCCCCGCTACCCGCCAATCTCAACCAAGCCAGATATTTTTCCCCACCAAATTCGAAGCCGAAGAGGGTCCAGGTGGCGAAGAAAAGCTATCACTTGAACTAGCCCCTTCTTCAGGGAAGAAGAAATTCGAGCTGGTCAAAGTTCAAGAGGAAATGGAGGAGGACAGGGAAAACACTTCCAGTCCGGACTTGTCCAGCTACACGCCTCCCTTGTCGGGCAACAGTTTACGCGGAAACTTTTCAGTTTACAGTAGCAAACGATTAGAGTCGATTAGATCTGAGGAGGAAAAGTCCAACGAGGACTCTGTCTCAGAAGGCGCTCTCACAAATAACGCCGCCGCGAACGCAACCTCAAGCATGAAAAAGTCAGACTCGTTTAATATTTTCCAGGCACCCACCCAGGACCCATTTGCAGACGATGACTTTTTTAAATAGACTTTTTTTATTGTGGAACATTTCGAGAGGAAATCAGAAATCTCTAGTCCGACTTTTTAGACGATTTGCAATCAAAACGGACATGACATTCTCATTATAAAAAGTAATTTTATAGTCAAGTGCCAATACGAATATTAAACGTAAAGAAAATAACTTCTTTGATTTTAATCTGTCTAATATAAAAATGTCCTTTGTAGATGTCGTAGATCTTGTATCCTGTGCACATATTACAAGAGAGAGAAAAAACTACGAGTTTCTCATGTATTTGGTAGCTACGAATTTTGGTTAACAATAACTTGTCTTGCATTAATCAAAGAATCAAAAAATATATCAAAACCAAAAGAGTAAACTTTTTTTGTATAAATCAAAAAAATACAACCGTGAATTATGCAATACGGCCGGATGGTCAGTGAATCTTTTATGTAATCGATAAGGTTTATAACTTCCACGTATGAATTACGCATTTTCTAAAAGATTTTTCCAGGTAAAATTTCAGAAAGTTTATATGAACAAAACCCCATAAAAGTTTCCATATATTTGTGACCGGTTTTTCTCCCAAAAATTCTTTTTCGATTGATAAGAGAAAAGGTATGCCTTATCTTTACTAATAAAACTAGTTATTAAGTAACTCCAGGGCCGCCGAATTTTGAGATTCAGAACACAAACTAAGTTGAAAAAATTATTTCAATAATTAAAATGTCTTTGACAATACTGAAAGTCAAACAAAAAATAAACTTTCACTCGTCGTCACTCAGAAAACTCGTTAAGGTTTGCGTATATAAACCTTGTTTAAAGTTTCCTATTGACATACTTAATCTCTTCTTGATATTTGACAAGAACATTTTATGGAATGAATATTGTTTGACTGTAAAATTAATAGCTTTATAGATACTACTATACCTTGTAGAAAAGTGATCTCGAAACTATTTTTTTCGTGTGTTGTAATGCGAAAGAGAAAATGTACACCTTATCCTGTGAATTTATTTAAGAAGAACCTTTTGTTTTTGTGAAACCTATCTGCGCATGGTGAAAATAATTGCATTTTTTAAAGACTACTAAAATATAACTTTGCGTTCCGTTCGACGAGAATATTAGCAGATATATTCAATCATTGATAGTTAAGAAATAATTACATTTATAAACTGTAACATGATTAAAGTAGAGTACAGTATGATGTGAAACCATCTTAACGTAAACGACATGCTTTATATTTAAAAAATCGTAGTAGTAATAAAAGAACGATGATGTTTATCAGAAGAAAATAAATGTTTTTTTTGAACACACAAAAAAGACGAAATGGAAGAGCAAAGAATACGCTTGTAGTGGGAGGGGATGGGAATGACTCGCATTTTTGGGGTAAAACTACGTGAAGTGGCTGCTGGATTTTCATAATTTGATTTCTTCAGCGTCTTTGGAAAACAAATCAATTCTATCACACGGCACGAGGTGCTCACAAACCTTCCCTGGGATATCGGTACACTTCGTCTTCCTTGCTTTAACTAGGATTTTGGGCTCAATCAGTTCTCCGAAATTCAGACTTACACATTCTGGTTTAGTACCCGCATGATCTGAGGATTCAGCTTCATCATGTAGCTCATATTTGCCATTACGAACGATCTCCTCATTCTCTGATTAAAATAATTGAAAATATATATGAATAAAGTCATCGATTTTCTTCTCATGCTAAAAATCATCTTTTTTACTATTTCACTAACTTGTGTAAGTAATGGCCAGCATCTTTCCATCAATGGCGTTGATGAACCCTTCTTTGTACTCGGACACGGATGGGTTGTACCGCTCGTCTAATTGTAATACCTGACAAGGATAATAATTTTTCTTAAATGCCTTCTTTTCGGTCTATTTGGTAAAGATTGTGACAAACTGAAAACTCACCTTGAATGCAATGAGATCTCCAACGGTGAATTCATCAACACTCGTAATGTCGATCAACTTGTCGTAAAATTCCGCATCAGTCATTTCAAATTCGGACTCATATCGACCTTTGTTACTTCCCATATCATCAGCGTCGTCACCAACAGAAAAATCATCAATTATCTTTCTCGCTGAGTTGAAAACACTCAGGTTTTTAATGACGCGAGAAACAATTGGAGTATCTTGTCTTGGTTTGAATGACACGGATAGCTCTGATGAGGTGCTCGAGGAGGCCGCACTATTTCCGAACGACTCAAACGCAGAGTCGCCAAGATTTTTCGGTTTTCTACTTCCACCCCCTTTCTCTTCTCTTTGACGAGGTATTTTCGTAGGCGGAGCAAACTCAAATTCGGCAGTAGAGGATTCATTTGTTTCCTCTTCACTTTCCGTTTCTTCCATTGTTTCAGGTAGTCTGCGCTTCGAGCCAGGAGTGACGAAAGATGCATTTTTAGAAGTTGAACTACTTGGAGTAGCTTTATCAGTCTCATTATCACTCAAATTGCTGTTGCTATCTTCACCGTTCGTTTTATCTAGTTTTGACTTTCGACTGCGCCGCCGTTTCCGTCGCTTCCCGCGTTCCATAGAGATATCGTTTCCTTCCAAACGAAATTCGGCAATGTTTCCTACTAGAGCCGAGGAGGAGGGATCCGTCCCTGTTATCATCAGCTGTGGTGAATGAATATTTCTGTACATTTGCCCGTCGAGATCGTCACCTCCATATAAAGTAGGGCCCTCAACTGGCGATGTTTGCAAATGCCCAAAGAATGTAACTCGTTTATCAGATGATTTTGGTTTCGGGGTCGACGATAGTGCAGATGGAGGCAGTGGAACTGGCATTAAACTGAAAGCAAAAACCAGTACGGTCCACTTTCAATACATACTGATACCGAATCAAACTGATGATAAGTAAATGTGTACTTCATACCGGCAGGGCCCGTTAATAAGTGAGAAGATCCGAACATCTTCATCATCCCGAATTCTGTACTCTTCCGTAAACACTTGGAAGGGAGCAGGCGTTCTCAGCACAAAATTAGCCACATAAGTTTTAAAGTCCCGAACAGTTTTCGTCTCTCTTGGAACCAGCATAAAGATCTTCGTCCCTAACGACTTATCCCTTGGCAGGATAGCAGGGTTGATATCCAACTTGACCCCAAGAAGTCTACTTCCCAACGTCCACTCCAAGTTCCTCCCGTCCAAAGACATTGTTTTCTTGCAAAAACTTATAGTTACCACAAGATCTTTCGGTTAACTTTTCAAATTATGATGACCTGTTTCTCAGCCACCTGGCACTGTCCAAACTTCCCAAAAAGTCTAATAGACACAATATTCAAACAAAAAATGACTCCACACTCCGCGGTAAACTGACCAAAACAACAAACACGTTGTGATTGTGAACCATTCCACCAAAAACAGGAAAAACGTGATAAAAAATGCTTATTTTCATCAGCACGGCTTATACCGGGCGCAGTAAAACACAGTCAGAACCATAGCAGTATGTTCAAAAAAGACCTACATGGTAAATCTGAGAAAATTGAAAATCGTTTAAATATCATTCTAGAATCATAGTATTGGCCCCCAAGATAACCATTGTGAAGACGGTTTCGAAAAATTTTACAACAGTTCATAGAAAAAAAATTTTTTCGAAAAAAACCAAGTGCCTCCTTATTCGAAAAAACGATAGCACCTAGGACTGACTTTCTGCACAAAAATTATTTGAAATGAAGGTGCCTAAGTAGGTAATTAACAAAATTTAAAAAAAATTAAAATTTACAAAAGTTATTAATAATTAATCATTTTAAAAAAATGCTTATGGATAAATCATTATTTCGACTCCAGAAATGGATTCCTTGGCCTCGTTTACATATAACAGGAGTACTTTGGTCTTGTAAAGTACCCAAAAATGCCCAAACCGAAGACCTTATCCCCAACCGGGATTACAGACATACGCTATGCCTCACCTACTGCACGT
>VICI01002166.1:0-17889 GCA_019593645.1 Akabosia matsudoensis | reverse complement strand
CACAACATTGAACATGCTTTCTCTAATTAGTAAGAAAAAGGTGAAGAAATTTAGTTCAACTTTATCTTACCTTGGAACACTTTATTTTAGCTTCATGTCAGGGAAGCAAGTACATTTCTGTCCGTTGTTTTCAGCATGGGCATGGGTAACAGAATACTTGCCAGGTCGATTGAAAGTGTACACTGCGACGGACGGAGTCATGATGGTGATGCCTGGTGCCACATCTGCCTCGATATTTAAACGTCCAGTGTGGTGTCTATTTGGAGCAGATAGTTGAATAGTGTCCGTGTGGAGTTTGACATCTTGGCCTTGATTGTTAGCTCGGCTCTGGTTTGAGCTTACAAATGATGTGTTTCGGGGTGCAGGAGGCGACATTTTTCGCTTTTCACTTAAGTCCAATTTTAGTAATTTGAACTGAACGAAAGAAACTGATGCAATGAGTACGAAATCCAATTCAAGAATGTCAGAATTAGGACCAGAACAGAAGACGTCTATCTTTCCTTTGCCTCAGTAGACAAGATAGCTCAATCTCAAATTTTCTTTGTCCCGAAATCATTTAGGAAGAAGAAGAAAGAAGGGGCCTTTGCCATTGTCAAAAGCGATACGAACACCAAAGAAAGAGAAAGACACTAATCGTTTATAAGAAAAAAATTATGCATCCACTAATTAGATATCTTACAATTGGCGAACAGAGATTCCAATTATTCCTAACAATGTCCCATATCTCTGTTCAATTATGCTTAATCTACATAATAACCTATCAGTCATGTTACTATCAAACATGGTGAAAACTAAAGACCTCAATGTAAATGCCCCATTACAGTCAAAGCAAAAAAAAATTCTCTCATAGGAAAGAGATAAGGATTCGAATGCCCTGTGGAAAGCCTAACAACTCAAAATTTGTAATCTTATCCAACAGCGATTTCATCCAACTTTTATTGTGTTGAGTAGACAAGGTGTTCTTCAGTAATCTGACCCTTGCGCGTATTAAACACAAAAATCAAGTGTAAACGTTTGCAGTGATTCTTTCAATCTCCTATTCTGTCCTCTAAAAATCAATACGTAATCCTCTGAGTATCTATACTCACCCACCCATATCCTTGCATAGTCTAGATAATAACACATCATCTTTCATCACATATTTTATACGTACATGCATTGTTGTAGACTGATCTAGTTACGTAATTAAACCCTTCATGTATCTCTAAACTACTTGATTAGAAGCGCACCAGACCAAACGTAAAAAGAAGGGGTTGTGAGTGTAGACACAGCACGGAACCACCTCGGTGGTACTGGTGTTTTGTTGCCTGTTTGTGAGGGCTGGACTCCAGGTGGTCCGTGATCTTCAAAATCAAATTGACAGGTTTCATTCTCCTGAAATAAGTGTTGCACCGCTGAGAAATCTCCCTTCTTTTATGAACTTTCAAATATCAATATTTTTCGCAAGAATTTGATTGTTCATATACATTTCAAAAATTCATACTATATGAATTTTCCAACGTATATTGACAAATAACCCTGTGGAGTCTCTCTCCTTTCAAGCATTCATCAGAAATATATCACACAGATATAGCTCAATAAAATAATTGCTATTTGCATTATACATTATACAACACAAATATCATTCTGTATTCATATTTGAACCGTATGTTAGGTATTAGATAGCTATTATAAATTACAAATGGAGGTTTACACGAGTTTTTTTTTTTGCCTGTGCATGATCCTATTTTATTATTAATTCAGAACGATTTTTAAAGCTCGTAATTTCCAATCATGCTTGTAATAAATAATTCAGCAAACTGGTTTCAAGTTGACTGTTAGTTTTGTGTGAGCCAAGCACACAGCATGTTACATCAATTTTTATTTAATAATCCATTCTGACTGAACTCAATTTCTAATGACTGCCCTGGGTCCTATTTCCTCTTCGTTTTTTTTTGTTCATTCCATTTCGTAGAACTGAACAACTACATCATTTCCATTTCTGTATATTTTTTTTTCATGACTTGAGCGAGAAAGAATATGTATTTAGGCTTCTGATCCGCACACACACACACACAATAACCAATAAGACACTTGTCGTTAGTAATTGTTACTGAAGCTATTTTTTTCAGGTTTTGAATGTCTGCAATGATATGTATTCCAATATGTCTGATAGTTTTTCATATGATTGCATGAAAAAAAAGTCTGGAGACAAGCTCTTTTTTTTTGTGATTACATGGCCATGTTTGTTGAGCGTTTTTTGGTGTAGAGAGATAGGAAATGTTGAAAAACCACAAACATCCTGAGTTTATTACATATGATGAAAAAAAACTATGCATTTTTCCCTCATGTCAATATGTAATGATATATTTATGCATAATGGATTTCAACTTGGGTATTATATACGTGTGTAAGTTTATAGAAACGTGTTCTAGAAAAATGTTCTGAACAAGGATCAGCTCAAACTTTGGACGTATCATGTACAAAACAGAACTTTGTTGAAATAAAATATTACGAAAAAAATTTTATCGATGTTCTATTAAGTATTAGTTATTTTTTTCTTTTTTTTGCCTGCTCAATATTCAATCAAATATTTGTTAATTTTCTTTCTCTGAATTTTTTTATCACGTCATTAGATACTTTTGAGATAGAGTGGTTGTTGGCCGGAACGGCAATAGTTTCATGTGAATGTTTCGTAGATCCATAGCAGAGCTGAACTAAGTTGCAAAGTACTTTAATTTGGTTGATTAAACATTCCATCATGCTCTTACTTACTTATGCATATGATATTGAAAATTAATGCAATTTCAAGCTATTTTATTGATTAAATTTTAAGTTGTTGGTAGCAAGTTGAATTTTGATAAATTACTTTGTTCATAAGCACAAGTGTCCTCGAAATTGTCTCCAAATTAATCGGACTACAACGCACGCCATACATTTATAATGTCTGCCTTCACCCAGCCCTTAATTTTGTTTCTTTCCGACATACCTCGTCAAGGAGCTCACCGTTTCTGAGCTCAGCAGCCTTGCGTGCTTGAAATTACTTCCATTCCCGTATTTGATTTTTAAAATCCAACTTTGAGTTCTCGTTCTCTCTCATGTTTTGTTCAAATCAGACAAATTTGTGTGAATACACAAACGCATACATCTCTCAACCTCTCCCCCTGAAAAATATCAAATTATTGTTTTTGGGGTTTTGCACCTGTCACTTTCAATCCCATTTTTTGACAAGAGCACCCACTGACAAATTGTAATGAGAAGAGTGTGGTGCCGTGATGGTGGTGGTGGTAAAGCACAAGAGTCGACTTGGAAGTAGGCAGGTATATCATTTCCGATTGCGGGATGCCATATCATTTTGCTCCTAGATAGATTACATAAAGTGTTACACTCAAAATTTGTCGATAACTAGTACACGCTTTGTATCAATCTCAAAACAATATGCTATCAAAGGTAAGGGGTGGTCCTATAAAATAATTTGTGTGGCATTAGTCACATTAGTCTCGTCTTTCGGAGATGGTTCGTGGGTGGCTTTTGTACTTTTTCTCAGGGTCCAAAGTACTATAAAGCATATTAAAATCTCAGCCTAATCATGACTAATTAACTAATTAAACATGATGCTGTTAATGTTTTAGCAAATATTGGTGGGAATTTCTGATTTGCTTTCTGTAGCAAATGTTTTCTTTGTCAGGTATATTTTTGCATATGCATATATCTAACTTAGCGTACGATTTTTCTGGTTTTCGTGGTTGAAAAATTTGAATCTTCTCAAACACTTTTAAGCATCAGATATGCAAAAGAAAGCTTTAATAAAAACCTAATCAAGATGAAAGTGTACGCGAAACAGAAGACTAACAAAATCTTATACAATATTTAGGCACAGCCTTTGTTCTTCTTGAGTTCTGTGGGTTGACACATATATATTCTTCTTTTTTTTGAGTATTTTCCGTTTACACACCTTCCCCACAAAAATCTATTTAAAATCTGAAAAAAATTGTAAACAAACCAAAACCGAATAACAACACAAGAGAAACCAGCATGGTTATTATGGTTTTCACACTGTTTGCTCTTGTGGCCACTTTTTTATCCAGAGGGAATAGAAGGATAATGTACAGATAGAAGTATGCCACTGGGGCATCATGAGACTTTCCTTTTTTTTAGGTATATCATTGCAAAGATAATTCTCCTAATTCCTTCCGTCAATCCTATAATCTGGATGTCTAACAAATATCGTGACTTGTCAAAACATCAAAACATGCTGCTAAAAAGGTTTGATTGACAGAAGTAATCATTGGTCTTCAAATACGGAAGTTGTTTTCTCTCTCGGTCACATTCAGGTTTCATACAAATACAACCAGCACCCAATAATTTAGAGTTTTTTTTTTCATAAAAAAATCCGGTCATTTTTTAAAGATTTTCAGCTTTTTCCGTGTACTGCGTAGAAATATCTTTCATGAATACGACATCTCATGTATAAAATCGTTTCTCTTGGTTTTTTTTTCTCCAGAGGTGCCAAATGCAATCACATATCCGACAGATACTTCCGGTTGGACTACCTCAGTCTATGGCACCACGGCTGTTGGAGGAACCTACACAAATCCTTCGCAGAGCGCTTATGCCGACATCACTGGAGAACCTTCTTTTAGTTCAGGTATGTTTCGAATTGCTCTCATGTTAGTTCAGCTTGTAATTCGGGTGTGTTTGTTTGTTTTTTGCAGCATATACCCCACTCTCAGACCCATTGTCAACAACAGACTACTTCAGCAGCAGCGCCTCCGCCAGTGGGTTGAGTACCGCAACTGCTGTCATCGTCAGCCAGAACCAGGCTTCCAGTGGCTCCGGCACAACATACCATCACATGACCGCATCAACCAGTCCAACCCATCACTCAAGCATACTTGGAAGCTCATCTCAGAACAATAGCGCGTCTCCAACTCACTCTTCCTCTGGTTATCCACATCACCACCATCATCACACTCCCAGTCATCACCACCCACACGCACAATTTTACCATTCGTCTAGTTACTACAATTCCACAAATAACCTGTCCTCTTACTACCACCATCATTATGGAAGCGGTACTGGAGGTTCAATTACCGCAGGTACGGGAGGCACAGGAGGTGCAATGTCTGCGCCAGGGAATGTCCTATACTCATGCACCCCATCGGCAATGACTGGCGCCACGGGTGACAGCTCTGGAATGATCCCTCTCATTCAAAAGTCAGATTTAACGATTTCAGCAATGTATGGAAACTCACTCCACTCGCTGTCATCCTTGGCGGCCGCTGCAAATGGAGCTGGGATGGGGACCACGAGTAACGTTCACTTGCTAGGTCACCATCATTCATTTCCTCATCATTTGCATCATCACCAGCTCGGGGCGAATGAAGAATCCGAGTCGGAACAGCAGCAACACGATGTCAAGCTGAGTACCAATGGGAGTCATCATGACGAGCTTGGAGGGGAATCGGGAACGCCAAGGAATAGTAGTGAAGGCACAGGGGCAAGTAGTCAAACGGGAGGGTCTGCTGATAACATTGGTGTATGGAGGCCTTACTAAAGCAAGTTGAATGCAAACAAACTGTAAGCAAGAAAGGTTGTAGTTACCAACATCTCAGTGAATTTTTATTTTAATGATAGCCTGTACGTTTATTAATTTATTTTTATGAAGGATTTAGTTTGAGGATCAAGATTGTTGATCGTTGGACGAATTAGAGGTGATATTTCTCATGTTTGTATTGACTTCTCATGGTTTGAAAAAATAGGACTAATGAATACAGATAAGCTCATTTATTAAGTGTTACTGGTAGGTTTATAATGTTATGCAAGTAAATTATTCAACATTTAACTTTCTCATCCGTGCAAAATGTAATTGCGCTAGGATGTGTGAGAATGTTTTCGGTGAATTGTTCCTATAATGTAAATTATTTGTACCCAGTAACTAACTACTGCGTTTGTAAGTTGAGAAAACAATATAGGCTAAATAAAATTTATAACTGAAGATGTATTCTTGTGTGGTTCTTTAAGTGAAGGCCATTTAACTCATAGGCCAATAATGTCTATTCTCTGATTTAACTATTGTGCTTTTGATGGAAAATACACATAAAGGAAATTCCGAAGGACAACTAAGCTGGTAGCTCATGGAGGAAATTCATTTTCAGGGGTAAACTGCGAATTTCTGATATTTTTACCAGGAAAAATCTTGTAATTAAACGATGGAATATATTATGCAACAGCGATAAAATCAGAGTAATTGACGAACAACCACAAGTAGCTGCTGACGTAACGTACTCCTTCCGGTTGATTTGTCAAATGAAGTAAACTTTCGACACTTCGCACACGTACGAAGAATTTTTTAAAAACGGGCAAATGACTATACTCGTGATGAGACATGCACTTGATGCGCTTACAATTTCAAAAAGGTTTATACGAAAAGATTGTATGAAAGCAGTTTAATGATAATTGGACTTTGATGGCTTTTATTTAAAATAAAGTTTCAGGCCATACATGACGTGAGCTCTAACAAAATATCGCCGACCTTCAAATTTTAAGTAAAAATCTACTTTTCTCCAGGTTTAACCTGACATGATACTTAAACTTTGATACAAAATACAAAAGGAAACGAGAAACCGAAGAACAAAAAACAAGGAACCAGATCAGATACATAATGATCAACACAAAATAACTTACTAACTAATCAGGCGTTGCTTCATTTTCATCGTCTTCAATGCCTTTGCTTTCGTCATGTAGTAAAACATATTCTCTGCTGCTGAACCCAAACTTGAGAACATCCTTTTCGAACAATTCAACGTATCGTTTGGGCTCAATTTGTTTACCATTCACAAAAGTTCCATTTGCACTTTCTAAATCTATTATGTACGGTCGTATTCTGCGTCCTTTCGAGCCGTCGGCACGTTGATAAGGTACGAGTCTGTACTGGAGAACAGCATGTTGCTTTGAGCAGGAAGGATGGTCCACTGGAATGTCTGCAACTTTGCGATCCCGACCTAGGAGATAAGCACTTTGTCTGTGTACGTACATTACAGGAAGAGACTCCTCTCCCTTGAACGGGTAAAAACGCCAACGGATTTTGTTTGGCTTGCGGGCCTCTGGAGGCTCAGCGTATTTTATGACAACACCGCGGAAAGTATTCGCCTCCTCTGTAAGTTTGCCGGAGAGTCCAAAATTGGGCTGCTCTTTTTCCTTTGGCGGTTCAGCGTTGTCGTCTTTCTTGCCAAACTCCTCCATAACTTCTTTCCTCGTTTTTTCTTCTTTATCACGCTTCACGTTTGCTTCTCTGGACATGTCGCTTTGAGGATTGAAAAAGTTGTTCCAGTCTCTTTCTCTGCGTTGGTCACGAGGGCGGCCACCGCTACCTTCACTTCTATCTCTTCGCTGGTCACCTCCGCCTCCTCCACGTTGGCTCGGATTAGCTGGATGCCTAAGATTTTTAAAAAATCGATGTCGATAAACTTTTAAAGGCGGAGGTCATGCGTGAAGTATAGTTTTAATTACTAATCTTACTTAAAATTTGGACTAGGGCTTCTACTTCGAGGTTCTGCTTTTACTCGACGAGAATCGAAACGATCCCTTTCTCTGTCTCTGTAAAGTACCAAAAACAATCAATTAAAATGTCACCTAAAAAGTCAAAATCTTACGATGTAAGCTCTCGCACCTGCCAGGGGGGGCTCTTCTATCAGATCTGTCCCTTTCGTCTCTATTCGAATCTGGCATCCTTTCTCTACTTCTACTACGTTCACGTCTATTCCTGTCTCCGTCCCGATCTCTTCTAGGAGGAGGTGATCTTGAAAACCGACTTGTTTTCGAACTCCTATTGCCTCCGTGTGTTGGGGGCGGGGATGGACTCCTCCTGTCTCTATCTCTTCGATCTCTCCGGCCATCTCCACGATCGTCTCGTCCCCTACTTTCATCTCGATAAGCCGAAGGTGCCCTTGATCTAGAACCACTTCGGGAACCTTCGTAATCACTCATAGGTTCCTCCTTCACCCGAACATTACGCCAGTCCGTTCCAGACATGATTGACAACTATACAAACAACTCGGCAGCTGCTTAAAAATAGCCCTCAACTTTCGTCTTTCCTTTACAATTTATTATTTTGTACCTAACGCACTAAACTCCTAACTGTTCTTGGAAGCCATATAGTTAAACACCAACTTACTATTTACTATTTTTAAAGTAAAACTTTAGATTATGAAATTTAAATTAAATCTAAACCTTCACCAATTTTTAAAAACTATCAACAAGTTTTCGTCTTCTTTGCAGAAACAGCTTGCCCGCGTACGTTGTTTACACAATGCGCTTTCGCATGTATTGAGCATCACGTCAGCTGTGCATGAGCTAACTTGTTTTGCTCCAGAGTGTGCATGTGACTTGGTCCATTTTAAGTTACTTAATTATTTGCTACTGAACAAAGGTGGCCTGATTACTAGTAAACCTTCGATTCCCTTACTTTACGGTTGTTTGCAGATAGGTCTTGTTTACAATTTCCAACTCCAAGTGGACATTACTTAAGTGCTAAGAAGGGGATGAGCACTTTAGCCAAATCAGTGTTTGCGGCATCTTGTCTAGTTGCTTTTGGAACTGTAGGATATGTTCACTGGAAACAGGTGCTTGACAGGTAACTTGCTTACATTTATTGTAATATTTGTTATGATGATTGGTTATGGAAGATAAACATGTTTTGACACGCCTATTTGTTTGGTTCTCGTAGGCAGTTTCTTCATGAAGGAATTTTGAAAGAGCAGGAGCGACAAGAAAATCAGCAGAAGAAAATTGAAAATCTGCATAATCTACAAACTCAAATTGAAATTACGAAGAGGTACAAGGAGGTTATGCTCGAGAAACAGAGAGACTGAGGGATGCTACGAATTTTATACTCGATTCAAGAAAACCATACACTTAAATTTAAATCGAAATCATGGAGTCGACAAGTTTATCACACAATTTGATCGTCAGTGGAGAGGACGAGGAGTCTGATGGAGAAATCGACATTGAGTTTGAAACGCCGGTCTTAGTGGTTCCAGTCAATGACCCAACGCTCATGAACGCTGGCAAGTTGGTCCTGTGCGAGAATGTCGCGGAAGCTGGGGAAGCGCTTGAATCAGATATTGATCGTAAGATTTTGGGAGGAAATTTAATGTTGCAGAGTGTAAAAAATTCAAGTACAGAAGTTATTTAAATCTGCACGATATTCTAATTTAAATTCTTATATTTTTGTAGTTGATTTCGATAGCACTCTGTCATCCAACTCAGTTGAGGAAGTAATGACAACGTCGACGGCAGGACGATTGCTCGGAGCTGGATGGAGTAGCTTCTTATCCTCAGGAATAATTTATCCTAAATCAACGACGAGAGTGGATCCTTTGTTACTTAAGAAGCATAGGGACAGGAACAAGTCACTGAGGACAAATATATTTGATAAATTCTTGACACCAGTGATAAGCAATGGAATTAAGAAGATAGATAAGCTTTCACAAGGCCTTTCGAATTCTCAAATGCAGGTTTGTAAGGAATCATTCAATCAAACGATGATGTTCTCACCTACATTCTAATGTGGTTGACGTATAGATACAAGATGCTCTTTTCCAATCTCGAGTTGCAACTGCCAACTTGTTAAAACTACAAGCGGAAATAGAAAACTTTCAAGATAACGACTATCTCAACGACTTGAAGCCAATCGACCAAGTTCAAGGTGTTTCTAGATGACCTGAGTCCTATGTTCGATAGAATTTATTTCAAAAACTTAGTCTGAACAAATCGGTCAAATCCAAGAGGGAAGAAATAGTAGTTCAAGTGACTTTCCTAGCTCTTTATGCGTTCTCCCTAAGAACTCCATCGTGGATGATTGCAACTTAGAATTAGTTTAAAATCAAATATCGTGCATTTTAATAAATATACCCGTGCTGTCAATTACTGAAAAAGAATGGTCCAACTTTTTGTCATTTTGTTGTCAGTTCGAAAAAAAATGTCAGCGTTTTTTTACTATAGCACAATACATGGAGTTATTGCTGTATTGACCTACACAACTAGCAAGTTTTTCGGTCGTTACGCCATTCCAGCTTCGTTTCAACGGAAGTGGCACCGGGTATACCATCTTCAAACGAGCAATACCACAATGATGGTCATTTGCAGCAACCATTACAAAGTACGAAACTCTTCCCATCCATGTAAAACTGGGTGGTTAAAATAAAACGAAATTGCTGACCATTAACTTTTATTGTTGTCGCCGTTCTGAAGATGGAAATAGGAGCTCAATCCAACCAACACTAAAGTGTATCCGTCGAGGACAAGAACAACAGTTTTCTCCTTTTATGCAGTATAGCTTTAGGAAGCTATAATCCATAAAGTATTCCGGCAGAAAGATAATTTCGCAAGGATGAGAGCCGTTAAAAGTTCACATTGAAACAGTGAAATTCAATTTTTATTAGTCTGGAATCAAAGAAAGCAATAATGCATGAAAATCATCAAGATGGTGAAATAGTTTATCGTTAAAAGAGAAGCTTTTAAGATACGCCAGTAGCCAAAGACCAAGCTTTACGAGAGTATTTCGAAGTAGCTCCCTCTATTACCAAGTTTCAAGTATTTAGTTTTCCCATTCAGCCCATGTGCGCTCTTTTACCGAAAACGAAAATGACACAAGACCACAGGTTGTTTGTTTTAGCTTTAACACACATATCCCTTAAGGAAAAAAAAAAAGAAAATGATGTGAGAGCTACTTCTTGTTTTAACTTAGTTATTTTCATTTGTTTCATTTTAAACGATAGTTTTCCTTATGCTTGACGAAAAAATCTGCTTCCCTCAGGCTAATTTGACTTTGGAATGTGTTCCACACTAAAGTGAGCCATATTTCCACCGTGTTTGTCAAGTTTCTGCATATGCTTGTCAATAAAATTATTTTGCATGCTTTTCTATCCTGTTAGATTATGCACTATAAGTGCTGGATGAATTTCAAAATGCCCCATGAAGAATTGTTACATTTTTTCGCAAAACCGCACTGGATATACTAGTTTTCTCGAAATTGTTGTGGTTATGTTTCTACCCGTCTGCTTTCCCATTTGACGATTAGATAACATTGTATCATAAAGTTATACTTATTGGGCTTCACCCGTACCAGATTTTTTTTCCTTGACTTGGTATACTTGCCTACATTCTTGTTGTGTGGAGTGCACGCTAAAATTCCCATTTTACTCGCATCATCTCCAATCATCCTCATCAACTCACAACCTGGTACTTTTCCTTTCAAAAATCTCGTGTAGGTCAAGTATGTCATCTTCATACTTGCCCTATGTGTCTCTTGGACACTTTTGTGCTAGAAAAAAAAAGATCCCATCTATCCGTCTGTTTACATCTTTTGGGCCTAACTCAACCTGAACCATTTTTGTATGGTACAAACCAGAGCACGCCCTGGACCCTCGAATGACCATATCTTGCACAGTGGACATATTAATAACTAAAGCGATCAACCCAAACACACAGCCTACACAAATCATATTTTTCTAGTTTGGTAGCTGATAGGAAACTCATAAATATCTATCTTCCCAGTTGTTTTTGTTTTTCGGTTATTCTCTGCGCATACTAATTGTAATTTTCTTTCATTCCTGTCCAGGAATAGGGGGAGACAAATCGTACGTGAAAAGGAAAAGGCATTTATATATTTTTTTTCTTTTTTGTCCATGTACAACCTTACCACACTGTCTTGAAGGCAAGCGGTGTGACGCCTTCAGAATCTATCTTGTTTGATAAAAATGTAAAAGCTCTTTCATATAAACCCGAGTTTTTCAGGAGTTTCTTCTTCACCACCTAGTTTTCTGCATCGTTATACACTTGATAAGAAATGTATTCATCTTTGGTAGACGAGCATTTTTTTTTTTGCAGTATGAGTAAGCTTTTCCTATCCATGAAATATTTCTTTTTTATATGATAACGAAATAGCACGTAATTGTATAATGATTTTTTAAGAGCACAGTGAATGATCCTAGTCTGACGCTTAAAGTGCTGAACATCAAGACTACTTTGTAGTGTCTAAAAAGCAAATAGTGGCAATCAAAAGACTTAATAAGTTTTCGTTTTCGCTTGGAGGAGAGAGAAGCCGTATTCCTTGGTTTTAATATCGCAGCAGCAACCTTTAGCTCAAGAGATAAAATTGAAGCTCGCACTTACACATCGTGGTATTTTCATAGTACGTAAAAAAAGCACACCACAACATGTACAGCCCAGTATTAAAATCTGTAAACGATAATCCCTCTCTCTCTCTCTCTCTCTCCTCTAACAATTCTAAAAAATCTGTCTTGAGAAAGGCATGGCATGTGGACCACGCTTCATCCTCCTCGCTGAACCATCACCAAAGTTTAAGCACGATAAAAGCCTCTGCTGCTACACTCCAATCCAAAACGTATTGAACATAACCAAGAGACTATAATCAAAGAGGTTTTCAGTAGTAATACCAGGTCTGAAAAAAAAACTTTGCATGAATGATTATATCCTAAGGAAGATCACAATGTGCATAGGTATATATTTTTTTTGTATCTTCCTGTAGGGCAGATCCGAGGCTGCCTTTTCACAAGAGATATTTCTTTTTTTTTACTAGGAGCTGATATGAGAATCAAATTAAAACATAGTTTTAAAATAAAAGCATGACTTGCTCCTTAACTATCATCAACCAACCGTGCCCGTATTATTACAAAATATCTATGCATGTCTCATCAAAATGAAATCCTCAGCTTTTCTCACATTTTCCTCTTTCCACGAAACATTTTTAAAAAGAAATAACCATGTGTTCTTCAAACTAGAAGAAGCTAAAAGGGAACTCATTTCGATAGAAAGCACCACATTCAACATGTAACATTAGCGAAAACAGCATGGGCTGTAAATATATTCAAGCCATTTGCTTTTTACCCTTTTCCACATAAAAAAAAGAAAAAAAAGGAAAATTTTACTACTACTTTAAGTTGAAAACGGCGACAATCGTTGTTCAAAATATTAGGCGTATAGTATAGTGGGAGCAGTAGTCATCATGAATGATTATCATGCAGAACACAAGTAAAAAATATGTCTCTATACACAAAAACCTCTCAAGCTGGGAGGAAACTCATCGACACAAAACCATTTGGGTATACTAATATTCAACAAGGGACAGAATTGCGTATTATTATCTCTTCTTATCGTCAGAAAATACCAGCAGTCAGTCCACATGTAGAAAAAAAAACACAAGAGCTCTGTGTGTCGTATAGTGTGTGACGAGCGAAACAACAAGTTTACCAGATTCGTCACAATCTGGTGATATACGTACAATAAATGATAAATCTGTCTAAAATTGTATACTCTTTTTTCTTATGAAATTCTTTTCCTTTGCGTGAGTTGTACTACTACAATACTTACTACAAGACAATAATAAAAGCACTGCGAAAACGTTATAGTGCACTTTGTTTGCTTCTCTTTTCCCTTCCCATGTTACTCTTGAACATTTTGGAGGAAAAAGTAGACATAAACAGTGAAACATGCCAACTAGTTAAACCCGTTCATGTAGGTACGCATCAAAAGAGCTAGAGCTATTCTTCTAGTTTTTCTTTCTATGGAGAACTTACACTGATCATGTTTTCTGGTTTTTGTTTGTATGGGGACATGGTGCTGCTGGTGGTGGTCGTCGTGGCCCTGTCTGTATAATATTTTACTACTCCTGACGGAATGGGACTTTCTTATGTACCACAATCATGATATCTTTCTCTTGTTGAATGCCTCCCATCATGAATGTACAAGCACGAGTAGAATAATAAGACTTGACTGCTTTTCTAGCATACCCATATTGCTTGCAATATTGTAGAAAATTGTGAAGAATCCTCTCATGGTTAAAAAAAATTTTTTTTTTTTGCTTTTCAGGAGCAGCAATAAAAGGATATAACATTTTGTAGTTTGGGCAAGATGAACATAGATGAGGATAGGGTTTGCAATACTTTTCCGTGCTTGACATGAAACTTGTATACTGAGGAATTCCACCACGAGTTTTAGTATATGCGATCGTGTTGAAAATATCAAAAGACGATGTATACACGGATGTATGCGTGTTTTTTTCTCGTCGGTTTTGTGTGTATTGTGTGGGGGTTTAGGGACTAGGTGAAGTCAATGTGAGGAGACAGTCAGCCTCCATATTTCGTACCGGTTCCATTAGTTTTCTGCAGATTTTTCTCTTCTCTTCTCTCTTGGGATCTTCAAAATTCAAAATTTTCCCCAAACCTTTTAATTGGGTAAGTGACAACTCGTTATTTATTTGCTAATCTCTTTAGTCTTACGTGAGAATTCGCTTGTCTTCAGTGTTTCACTGTGCTTGGGCATAAATTTAGACGTGAAGTTTTAGAGGAACCATGTGGGAAATGCAACAATATTGTAGGAAAATCATATCATCATCATCATCGTCGTCGTCATTCCCTCTTTCCATAGCAGTTGCGAGTAGCTCACATTTTTCCGACTTGCCTTGCAATTATACACGTTGCTGAATCAGTCAAATGAGGAGCAAAAGAGAGCACTTTTAAGTGTAAACCCATAAAAAAAATTTGTATTATGCTGTGTTTTTCATACTCCCTCTATATTTTGTAAATTTTGAGGAACAGCACTCAGCGGATGACAAATAGGAAACGATTATAAAATATAGATATGTGAATTAATTTTTCGTGGACTTGACCTACTCATAGGTGGAGGAAATTAGTAAACAACATAATTCCCGGAAATTTGGCAGATTGGGCGTATGGATTCAGTGGAAGAGTATGCACAAAATGTTTGAAATCGTGTTGTTTGTGACAATGTGAACGATGAACTTGGAAATATAATCTGTTAATTCTGTGGTAGACCAAATGTATTTTTAAAGTTCAACTTTTAATTTAATGCCTCGAATCGTAAAAGGGTCAGAGTCAGGTCTGTCACCAACATGATATTAATTGCTGACCTTTGGTGCATCCCGTGTCGAATTTTTCAACTGTTGAATCTAAGCACTCAGCTAATAGGAGTGAAACGTGACTACTTGATCAGTTCTCTCACATTCAGAGCACTCGTGTGAGCACGCTGTCATTTATGGATTAATCAATTCATTATCGCCGATTAAACAGCATGCAATTATTATGGCTGAGGGCTCAGTCCAACCGGCAAAATAATTGTCATTGGCTCAGGATTATTAAGAATCATTTGTCTTGGTGTATACTTTGTTAAACACTATTATTTCATCATTTTGTACAGACAGGTAATTCAACACCACCGGTTTTTATTTAGTATCCTGAATAGAATTCTCCTCAAGGTGTTTCAGTTAAGGTTAAAGGAAAGCTACAGTCGGTCGGTCGATATCATGTATCCATCCATATAACGATCGTGACCTTATATCAATAAATTTGTTGAACTTTACAATTCTCATAAAATGTGTTCGTAACAATGAACCTATCAAAGTCACACAGTTTACATAATGTTATTTTTATTCACTAAGTAGCTATAGCCCTGCCACGCTGCGAAACGTTATCTATATTTAAATGAGTACCTTTTTCTCGTTTATACAAGCGCCATGTGCGATATCCTCCTGGTTTGGCTATATCATGTAGCAAAAGCTCTGATCCATTGCTCTGACATTTTTTACGTGCTCCATGTTTGCTTATACCAGTACAATAACTTCATAATCTATTGTACTCATGATGACTGATAAAACTATGTATCATCAAAATCTGTTTGGCTGGCAACAGCCGTTTGAAGCCAATCGGAGCAGATAGTTCAACGGAGGCACGCATTTCCACGTAATATTCATAGAGGAGCACTGTTAACAAAGGTTGATCGATCGAATGTACAATACATATATGCACATCGATAAATGAAAGCCATTATGCAAACTTTCAGGTTATAATAGAAATGTATGATAGATAGACACATTTATTCTAGCAGCACTATGATATAACTCATGCATGAAGCCGTATTTTGACATTACAACAAAAGCACACCTTTCCTATTAAGCTTCCAGAGAAACGAATATCGAGCGTAAGCTCAACTGTCTGCCTCAATTTACTACGGTGAGTAATGTGCAAAGCTTAAGTCAAACAGATTTTGATGAATTTGAAGAAAAAATATGTAAAAAATGATTTATGGAGGTACGTGTGTACGAACCATACTACAGGAGCTCTCTGGTGAATATATTTTATTACTGTGAATCCTTTTTTAAACGCAAACTTGTGGATCGATACACCTTTCAGAATCATGTTCGGAAAAGTTTTTTAAATGAATTTAAGAATTGATAAAAGCTCAAGTATTCTTTACAAAGTAGTATAACAACAGAATTCAATTATGTTATTCAAGTCAAATAACTTTTGAACTCGCGTAATTAAAATCGGACCCAGAAATTCTTTTATTGTTATTTTACTGTGCAGCAGTCCCCATAAATGCGTAGTTCAGCTACGGCTATATGAATCAAGATATTTTATTGAAAAGGTGACCCAGTTAAAATAAATTTTAATATCTTGCATCGATTGAATTTGAAATCGTCTCAGGAAGTTCAATGATTACTAATTCATATTTTTTTTTAGTTTTCTTTGATGCTCCGACGATTCGCACATTTTTGTCTAGTGAATAAACTGGGTTGAGTGAGCACACGTATGTCATCAGTTGAATGCCCTGGTCGTGAATATTAACTAATTTCCTTAAGTGAGGCCACGTGAATACGCACAGAAGTGACAATGATTAGCATACTTCATTCATTTCCTTTTGGGATTCTTCGAAAGAGTTTTTGCCTATTGCAGATTAACGGCTTTTCCTAAAACCCATCGACTTTATCACACCAACATGGGGTTTGAAAAAAAAATCACTCTTTTAGCATTGATCACGATCCTGCGAAATATCATCTAAAAAAAACGTCATTACTTGGTCGTTGATACACTAATTAGTTAAAAAATCTTCATCTTTCCGAACACATTGACATTTTGCCTCACTCGATCGTGCATGCCCCATGGAATGTCACGAGGAAAACATCGAGATTGTGTCTAAAAATCCAAC
Source organism: Akabosia matsudoensis (assembly GCA_019593645.1). Taxonomy (NCBI): domain Eukaryota; kingdom Metazoa; phylum Arthropoda; class Collembola; order Entomobryomorpha; family Paronellidae; genus Akabosia; species Akabosia matsudoensis. The sequence continues at coordinate 882 of VICI01002166.1, read as the reverse complement.
TCCCCAGACAAGCAACGTAGCCAAGTAAGAAAATCTGAGAGATTAGATTAACGAGCTTCAGGAAGGATATGCATACGATAAACTCAACGTGCATGTAAAATTCAAGACAGAAGCATGCACGCTTAGTTTCAATATTGAATTCTATATCAATATCCATATACAACAATATATGTATATAAATACATATTGCTTTTTGTATTTGCCTACGTATATGTTGAGAAACATGCACGTTTAAGTATTGGAAGATTTTTTATAGTTTAGCGGAAGAAGGACAGGGTATTTTGAAAGAAAAAACATGTTCCTTGAACCATTCTTATTTCCATTTCCACTTCATCTTTTCCATCTCTAAAAAAAATCTCGCTTTGCACGCTTGCACCCTCCGTGCCGGTTCCTGAATGTAAATCTGCTAACATGTTGCTTTTGGTCATACATAACCATCCTTTCACCCTTCCTTCATTTTTACGACATTGAGAAAGAAATATAATAATAAGAGAAAAAAAACGTGTGAGAATGTATGGTTGTATGTGTTTTCGAGCGTACAAACTACAAGCATTTTCTTTTTCACAAACCAACGAAAAAAAAGTGTTAGTCAGGCTTATAAGAGTGAACTGTTCAATGTTCGGAAAAAGCTGTTTATGTAAGAAAAGAAGTATAGCATGTAAAAGTGCAACTGTTGATCGCGTACATGTAGGAAAAGAATTTTACTCTGTCAATACAACACAGCAACAGATTTGTTCAGAGAAACAACCTAATATATTCACGTAGAAAAAAATACTCTAAATGCTTACCAATTCCTTACATTCTTTCAGTTTCGTACCAAACTTGTCTACACTTTGGGTTAAATAATGCAATCAAAAATAAAATGGATGCATGATTGATCCA
>VICI01002165.1:0-17901 GCA_019593645.1 Akabosia matsudoensis | reverse complement strand
ATTACTTCAGGGGATTGAAAGGAATTGTATTCCAATTAAATCAACCCTAATGTAAATAGCGACAAGACAACATGGCAATGCGAGATCAAATTTTATAGTTAGTATTCATTACTTAAAGCCATCATTACGACTTTCAATTTCAGTAGATTTCAAACTGATTCAAAACGCGATCGGGACAAAGTTAGCAAAGACTTAGGTACTTAAATATATTAAAAGCGGTTATCCAGACGCTGGATCAACCGAAAGAAAAAAACTATAGGGTTCTAATATCGAATCATGTCAAACACTAACTGTTGCGATAAATAAATAACTAAGAAAAACTGTTAGTAAAGTAATGCAAATAGATTGTTAGCTATAAGTAAGATCAACAGCTTAGTTTTTTTCGTATAGTGTTTGCACGCGCGTCTGAACTGAAAAGAACAACTTTCAGCTCCCCATCAGAGTGATTTTTATGTTAATAGTTAATAAAATAAAACAAGACTGATTAGGATTTTCATTCTGTATTTCATTGATTTAATAAATGCATTGTATAGGATTGATTTAATTGTAATATTGAAACCTAATGTAACTAAAACTGACTATTATTTTATCGCTCAATTGGAAAAAAGAAATTCGACTAACTGAATGTAAACGATTTGACAATCGTAGCGTGATTAAAATCTCTGTAATACTTAATGTAAGGGTTCATTATTTACTTTATTAATTTCATAACTTTCCACGATATTAGCTACTAGATAGCTAACACGATAACTGAAAAAGCGCTACTTCGTGCGAAAAATCATATCCGAAGTCAATGCAATGAGACAAATTTGAATGGTAGTCAGCGCATGATAGCATCCCACATCCAACATCATCTCGCTAGTGGCCTTCTTGAAATCTCAGGGTCAACTCTGTTGCTATAAATATTGTCGCCAACTCCGACAGGCGTCAGTCTAGGTATGTTGTCTAACTAAGACTTAATGCGAATGCCACAGCTAGCGTTTCCCTCATTTTCCTGCCTATCAAAAGCGTTAAGAATCGATCTATACGTTTGATTGTGATGGTACTCATTGATTTACAGAATTGGCTTTTCTTTCTTCGAAACGGTTCCAGATTTGTAGTTCACAAAGGGAGTTGTTCACAAAGCAAACAGAGAAGCATATTGGGAACAAGACTTTCCTTTCTTCTTCTTTCAACTAAAAGAATGACGGTGAATTTATTATGTGTTCTGCATCTGTTGTTGTGGCGTGGCAAACCTGGTGATCGGGGCATTATTACAAGAATTCCTAAATATAACAAGCTGGATTATACATTATACACTCAAAACACGATATGCTTCATTTTCTCAAAACGACTACTGCTGCATCGCGACGAGGTATTTTGGGATGTATATGAGTAAGTGTAAAAAAGGAAGAAAATATACACGCAGAGAGACTTGTTCTCGTAGATTCTCTATTTTGATAGAGTTTCGACTTCTATGGCTGTTACATTAGAGAAGTTATGACACGGCATAATACGAGATCTTTTCTATGCCGCCTTACTACTTCCTAGTTTTACTGGAAAGTCCAGTCATTTAGATATACAATGTACTTGCAAACAGGCACAAAATTAACCTCATCATTACGGTGTCTGCATTTTATGCTGAACGATAGTTATAACTTAGACGTGAAAGGTTTTATTTGCCCACTGCTGGAAATACCGCCTGAAAAGAAAAGTTAATAAACAAATCAGCAGCAAAATGATAGCAGTAGATTGTTTATTTATTCTACTAACTAAATAAAATCGCAACACAGTAGATTCTCTTTAAATAATGTACCGGTATTCATACGAGCAACATATACTCCATTCACGTGGTAATGTCCTAAAATACTGTGCATTTTAAATGGCGAAACCGGACAGGTCGTCTTGAATGCACAGTACATCTATCCATAGTGGAGGATGTCGGAACTTAATCTAAGTTTGAAACATCATTTTTGTTCATTTTAATCATAATAATCCTTACATGAACGTCAGTTTACATTTCATCTCACAGTTTATAACTTAGACGTGAAAGGTTTTATTTGCCCACTGCTGGAAATACCGCCTGAAAAGAAAAGTTAATAAACAAATCAGCAGCAAAATGATAGCAGTAGAATGTTTATTTATTCTACTAACTAAATAAAATCGCAACACAGTGGATTCTCTTTAAATAATGTACCGGTATTCATACGAGCAACATACATCTATCCATAGTGGAGGATGTCGGAACTTAATCTAAGTTTGAAACATCATTTTTGTTCATTTTAATCATAATAATCCTTACATGAACGTCAGTTTACATTTCATCTCACAGGCTTTCTTGTAATCGACACGTTCATCGTACAGTCAAGAGAAGTCAAATTTGCAGCCTGGTCTGGCAGAATTAGATAAAAGGTTGGCGTACAAAAATACTGGTATTATGTATTAAATCGTATATGTCTTTCATCGTAGTTAAAAATCATCAAAATGCATAACACTTATCTTTGAAGATTACCACTCAAAGAATTTACCAGAGCTGTAGACATTCGTGTCATCCATTTGCATTTAAAAAAAGCTCATTGAATTGCACGAAATGCGTGTACAAAGAAATGTTAATACTTGGTTGAGCAGAAATAATGTTATCATGAACAATCTCAGTTAAAATGCGCGTAGTGATGTTGCAGCCCACATCATAAGGAAACCAAGTTTCCCCATCGCATTCCAACAGAGGTAAGCAGAATCTAAGCCATTTGACAGTTCAGATGCAGTTTTTCTATGGTGAAATGCATACAATCCTGATTGTATCTAGTAAAATGAGAATTCTGTCGTTACAAGCGCTTATCAGTTGTAATGATGACCCTGCCGATACCAAGTTTGTGTCTTTCTTATGCAACATGATGTGCATCATACTCCCGAGTTTAAAGGAAAACCCGGTTCTTCTTCAATCCACATTTATCACATGATCTTCAACCTACGATCCATCAGCTTCAGAGATGCCTTCTTTTAGTCTTCGTTGTAAGAATATCCCACCCTTTTTCTCAGTAGTGAATAAACATAAGCAGCAATATTCAATCAAACAAAAGCATATTCAAGAGTCTTCGAAATCGAAATAAAATAGATAAGTTTCTGGAAACGAGTAAGGGACGAAACTTGATGGGATCTCAATACAAAAATGACAATGGGATGGGGAGCACATGAATGCTTTGTGACAAAAAATATATGAAGAGTGATTTTATATCCTATCAAACTCACCTTTTTCCAGGTACTTTTTCAGCCTTTCTGTTTGCTCCCGAGAGCCGGAGACACGGTATATCCCTTCAATATGCAGCCCTCGTGTTTCAATCTCAGTCACGCATTTTTCCACAACAAATGGGGGTCTAAAGCCTCCAGCTGCTTTCACGAGAAGTGTAAGGTCCGTTCCAAAAATTTCAGCTACATGGCTCAGGTTTGGTTCACAGTCTGTTATTACACGTTCTGCACAGGCTTCGTGGCTAATTAAATTGCAGTCTGGGTAAAGAAAAACGCTAAATCAGCATCATGCTTGTCTCATACAGAAATAGCAAATGCTCTGTTCTTATAGTTATTGCTAACAAGTTCAACACTCGACGTAGTCAAGAAGTTTCACCTTACCTTTGCACAAAAGACCTTGACTAGACAATCCCCAGAGGAAGTTTTGACAGATCTGACATCTGGACAACTCCTGAAACGTATGCAGTTGGAAGGAGTGTGCTCTTAAATCAGGAATTCTTTGCCTCTCCTGAAAAAAAAACGTGTACAAAGCAATTGTTCTGTAATATACTTCCACAAAACTTTTGCCTACAACTATACGATTTAGTGATTACATTTTAAATTGCCAAAAAGGAAAACCACATTTACCTTACCTACGTTTCGTGACTGTTAGTTTTTAAAGCATCCTTTCTTCAAGCTGACAAAGAAAGCATTAACCGAAACAATGAGGCGCTTTGAAGAAAATTATTTCTGTGCGTGCAAGTGTGTTGGACGATTATTGTTAAAATTAATAATGCTGTTGGTATATAAGAAGCATCCTTTATCATGATTAAAAAAGACAGGTACACTTTTAGCTTTTTATACTCAACCATGAAAGCTGTATCGCTTTTGTGAAAAGAAGGGATCGGACAAGGGCAACATGGCAGGACTGCTCACGGCGAGTTTTTAAATTGAGATAAGGCACACAAATGCCGTCATTATTCCTACAATAATGTGAGCACTACTAATGCCGGAATTTCACAGAACTTTAGAATACAAGACAAATTCTTTTTCACTATAAAGCAAGGAAAAAATCATGCTTTCGCGTTCTTCTTTTCAATATTTCTCGATGTGCAGTGCAAAAGATTGAACAATCGTCAGTTATCAATCAAATCTAACGAATGCGCCGTGAAATATGAAACATCTAATATTATTTTTCTTTCTATACTATAACATTAATGCCATAAATAAACAAGATTGATATGAAAAACTCATACGATACTTGACATCATTGAGTAAAGTCGATATCCAGTATTGTGTGCAACGTTGGTTTTTCAGTGTACAATCGTTGCCTTCATAAATCATACGTAAATAAATTCAGCACAAGTTTCTTATGAACTTTCATAAACGGAATTGTACATACAGGGTGGTTTCTGAACAGTTGAATCAAAAACCAATATACAATATCTATCGTCGATACCGCTCTAAGGGACAGTACCCAACTACTTAAGTTTCTCAATGAGTTTTTAAGTCATCGTAGGAGGCAAAAGAACAAGTCCGATACAGCCTTTGAGCAACGCAAGAATTATTAAGTAGCGAAAGCTGCTTAATAAAATAGTGTTGGTTGTCTGTCTTTCCGTCTGGATGTATCCAGGAAATCTCAAGAAAGATTAATCGTTCAAGCCTGAATGATTGTTGACCATCAACAACCGTATTGTGTCAACGTTGAGCATTCAAGTCGTCATGTTCGCGAGTTACAGGGTGACGAAGGTTGCTTCTGCTTCTGATAATGCTTCTTAAATGGAAAAAAAGTTTTATTGGTGATTTGGACAGAGCCCCATGCGCGGATAATTTTTTCTTCAAAGACCTTACTATGTATTTCTATGTGCGCATCGTTCTTTTATCCGAGTAAAAGTTCTCGTATGAGTTTCAAGTTTTTCAAGTGTTTCAAGTATGAGCATGATCTTTCGCTACTTAAGGGAATCGGGCTGGGGCGCTTTATTGTATTCTGGTTCTAATGCGGCAATGTTAAGTTCTTGACTGACAAAAGAATCTATTATGCACTTAACTTTTTTTCTCATTGAAATTATATAATATAAGTTCAGCATTTGGATATAGACTTGTCCTCATATTCTGGACAACAAAACCCCGCTCAACTGGCTGCAAAAAAAGTTTTAAAAATAAACCACCTATGTATTAACAAGATATCCTCCGTGTATTTCTAATCTTAAGACTCCAGTTTTACTGTTTATCAATCCATCTTAATCCAATATTACTCACATTTGTCTTCTCTCTCTCTCTCTCTTATTTCGTTTTAATTCAATGAGCTTGCATCTAGTCAAGCATGACTTCAGTAATTGAGCGCTTGTTACTTGCCTTCTAGTGCATGATTTGCGTGTTGTGCGTACATAATACCTAATATGTACAAGTTTTCAAAATGTTGAACACTAAAATTATGAAAATTTCATAACTTTATGATTCAGCTTCCCCTCCGGTCTGTCAAATTTATACTTGAAGGCCACTTTATCGCCTAAGGCAATACATTATATATACCTTTGTAACCAATGCACGAAAATATTGCGTATAAAAACCAACGCACTTTCAATTTTATTACTATCTGCTATTCTCGGGAAAGAAATGGACTAAGTTTTACATTAAACATAAACATCGAAACAGACCACAACACACTTTAGACACAATTCCTTATCTGCATCGAGGTAGGTCCTAAAGACCGACATTGTGTAGTATATGGCCCCTTATGCGTGCATCAAACAGCATTCGGTTATTTTCTTTGTTTAAAGACTTCAAGGGAATTCGCTTGCCTAGGCTTTTCGGCCTCTTCATAAAATCAAAGAAAACGTTATTCGGGAAGAGATTTTAAATGGCATATTAAGCACATAACTTAACTACGTATTCAATATTCATCAAACATTCTTACTGAATGTGAACTAAATATGTGACCCAAATTTGAGCACATGAAAAATTAATCGCTCATAATTATTACTAGTGTGATTGTATTAGGCAAACACAGAGGCTACTTTACATAATAACGAGCTCAGTCTCAGCTTATTTTGTTGCTTACCATAGAACTTCTTGACAAAGATGCAACAGACGGACTAGGAGAATGTTGCTGATTCTTTGAAGCGTTTGATGAATTTGTCGACAGCTTAAAGTTGTTAAGCCTACTTCTATTCATAACCGGTGACGAGCTGGTGACCAAAGTGGAATGTGAGTTGGGCGAAGACAGGCCATTGATTTTATAGTTATGATGAGGCTGATGATTATCATTGTAAAGATGGTGTTTTAGCTCGCACCCGTTGCGCATGCTTAGAACTTGCTGATTACATTGATTGTTGAAATGTGTGAGGTCACACATGAGGTCAATGTACGCGCCTGCTTTTTGGTCCAAGTACAATGTGATTAAACCCGACTGCACAAGGTCCTCAAGTTTCTCGTATCCCTTATCACGATCCCCTACATAAATTAGGCCGGAAGTGTCATCATGAACAATCATGAAGTGTTTGATGTGTCCGTTGAACCTAAAGTATAAAAGCAAAAAGAGAAGGATTAGGTTTAGTTTCGAATTTTAACTTCTTTCATAGTTCTTAAGCTAAAACATTACTCCAAAAGCATTTATCTTCGTTTCTCATAATGGCATATTAAGTGACGTATTCAATTATTGTTAAACAAATTTGATTACGAACATAGCCAAAGAAAGTTGTAAGCTCTTTGATGGTGGTCTTTCTCCTCACAAATATATCAGTAGCAACCCTATATGCATGGTTTAGTCTTCCTGTTATGAATAACTTGTTTTCTTTACCGTAATTACTTCGAATTGTATAAAAATAGAGTGGAAGAAAAAACCTCTTGGTTTTTTAAATTTTTGGTAATCATACAATATTATCACTTCAGCAAGTATTTAGGGAGGGAGGGAGGGAGGTTAAAGGTTTAGGTTTTTACAAATTATGAGCAATCATTAACTCATTTCACGATAATGATGATCAACAAAGCCTACTTTGGTTTTGATCGTTATTATTTGTGACACAGACTTCAGAGTTTTTTTCTATCTTCACATTCATGATGCTAAATCTACGTAGGTGTATGGTACAGATAATACTGTTAATGTGTAATGATGGATGTCTTTACAAACCTTCTAGCACATACGTAAGCAAGTTACTTAGTAAGTCATCTATCAGGCAGTAAGGCATAAGAGAAAGTCATAGTCGTAACTCTTTTGCACCGCACATCAACACCCAATCATTTTAGTCATTTAATATATATAAATGTTCAATCTCCATAAGCATACAAAAGTTTTTCACGCGGGTCATAAATCAAGATGTTTCTTTTACAACCGGTCAACCTATGCTAACGTTATTTTGCATTGTCAATAAAATGGTTAGCATATTATTCAAAGGGAAATCTAAATATCCCTCATGTGCAGACACCAATTATTTATGCGTGAACATTTAGAATAAGTACGACAAGTTCTATTGTCTTGAATTACTAATAATACCACAAGTAGAGGTACATGACTAGACTTCGATAGTACTTATTGTGACTAAAGATTATACAATCGTCCAATGAATTTATTTCCACGTTTGTTTTTGCTGAAGGACTTGCCCCAAGCCTGAACATGTTAATGTCCTAAAGTCCCTCAATTTTTTCCTCAGAACTAACGCTACTTTATTCATCGGGCTGAACGTATAACGCAATGTTTCGAACAATTGCCCTCCTTTGACAGAAATGTTGCACAGTGCCTTACATTCGTTTATATGACCAGTAATTGCGATAAAGCGAGAATGATAACGTTTTGCTATAGATTCATCGTGCTGTTCACTTACTGTAAAGTAATCCAATAAAGCCCTCACTGAAATGAATCTCTTGTTCATCTATGTAGCAGTGTGTACATTACTGAGAAGTTTGCAATCTTTCTTTGAAGGAGAATTAGAAACGTTTGCCGTAAATAACCAGCATGAATAATATTGTTTTGTATCTTCCAACCTTGCCATTTAAAAATTGACTCAAATTTAAATGCAATGTAAGCTCAAGGATGTACTAGCATTCGAAATAGTTCCCAATTCTGAAGTTCTGAACATTATAGCGGAAAAGAAAACAGTATGTGAGCAATTTTTTGACAGATAGTGGGAGGTTTGAATCCCTCCCCTTAATTATCGTGGGCAATACAATTATCATTGTTTTTATTAGCAATTTTGTTAGTACGAAGTGTTGTTTGCAGACCTCAAGTTTGCAGACGTAAACATGTTTTTCATAATCTTTGAACACTTGAACCATCATTGATCTTAGTTTAGTTATACTGAAACTGTCTGCGTCTGTCTACTAACAATACGTTTTCTTTAGTAAATGACAGTGCCAAATATAAAAATTACGAAACAATACGTTTGAACTGACGAGCAGTATTTCATTACTCCAAGCTACGTACCTTTGACACGTGCTTCAAATCTTATTTTGTATTTCTGAACGAAATGATTTCGCAAATTCATAACCTAAGGATCATAATCAGTTGTACTGAGTAAATAGTGCGAGGACATTCTCAATTCAAATAAAAATGATTTTGTATTGAAGGCTAAACGATGTTAGAGGAAAAATATTGACTATCTTGATTTAAATGATTTTTTATCAACAAAAAAGGCTTTCTGGACAACTTTGGTTTTGTTGATCCCTTTCTTCTCAATTTTCTTTTTATAATATTAATCCTTATCATGCCAGTCCCCATCGGACAACTAAACATTGGTAAGTACGAATCAGTAAAAATTGTCAATTAGAGAATTGAAAACTCAACCATGTCGTATTTGCTGGTAGAATTTTCCGCAATTCTGCATATCACCTACAGGTTGATATTTAAACAAATGTGTGTCAAGATTCTAATGAAACTCATTCACATCATGACTATACGCACAAACTTGTCAAGCCAAAGCGTGTGTTAACTTTAGGCCATACACAAACACGATTGAATGTGTTCTGACAAATCACCATTTTAGAGCATCGACCTACGTAGCCTATACTAAAGAGTATGCATGTGACATATAGCCTCATCCAAAAGAAAATCCGTAAAATTCCTCAAGTCTTTCAGAATTTATTGCGAGAAATTTCGCTGATAAATATTATATGTGTAGGTGTCTTGTTGTGAATAATGTAAATAAGAAATTATACTCACAAAAAACGTGAGCGTTTTACCTGATTAGCCTAATACTTTCCGGTTTCTCGACGTGCACCCAAATTGTTCAATACGTATCCATTCTATAACGACAGATCATTATACGTAAAGACATGAATCGTGTTTGGACGTCTAAATAGGTAAGCGGTTATGATTTTGCATGAAAATGGCATTGTTCGAATGGACCCTATGGCGCGGAGATTCCTGCCAATTTCTCGATCACTTGATTAACACGACAAATAGGGGCTAGTCCTTTCATAGAGGATAAGTATGGAGTAGATATTTTTATCCAATTTATTGGAAACTAGAATAAATCAATATTGCATACAGCGAATCCTACATTGTGCCCGATTTCGAGTGTACATCTCGTACAAGTGATTGTTGACGTTGTTCATTTTGTGTCACACCAGAAACACGACCAAGTTTATTGAGAAATAATGGCAGGGAAGGCTAAATTGATTCCTTGTAAGCGCATCTTCAGACTGATCATTATAGGTCGGTACGGCATGTAGTTTTCGTGTGAAAACCGGTTACCAAAACTCAATAAAATCAAAGATTTCCTTTCAAATCTGATAATCAAGACGATACTTTTTGCGTTTTGTCATCAACATGTAACGTAAGTGTACCTGAAACTTTTGAGAAGAGAAAAAGTGCACAAGGCAGTTTATGGTTAATCCAGCAGATTTGTTTTCGTAGAATTAAACGAAAGAAATTATATGCACTTATTCATGGCATTTAATGAATGGGTTAACAAATATTTATCAGATGAAACCACTTTCTAGTTCATTTCTTCAATCTTCACACTCCGTGTAAACGGAATAATCGTGTATTGGGAAAAATTTACTGATTATTAACATGTGAATGGCGACTTGACTTTCGTGTACTCAAATCTTTAATACTGGCTTTGGCGAATTTAAATTCAATCCAAAAGAGATTGAATTTCCGAATGATAAGAAAGTAGTCATGTATCAAAAAGTATGTCAAGTCAATCTCATCGAAGCCATGTTTATGTAAAGAGGGGAAATGATGCCATGTCTGTAATTTTCAGATGCCGTTTTTACCAAAGGATTGAAGGGAATGCCAGGTAAAAAAGATTTCTCACCTTTACAAATCATTTAAATGTTAACGTTTGTCAGGTAAATTCCAGGTCAAGCATATAAAAAAAACTTCATTTGACGCATTGGCACATTTTACCTATAACTTCAAGGTTTTATTGATGTCAAATAAGTAATGGAAAGTACTTGTATTTGTGCCTTGGAATCAAGACGAACTTTTTATCGGTTTTAGGGCAAACGAAATGTTAATTTACATTCGATTAGATGAGAGCCTGAGCGGCATCGCTTTCCAATGGTATCATTTGTAGATCATGCTTACGAGTACTCCACGTCATGCCGTTCCATCACTATCAAAATTACTTGAAAGATTTGACTTTGTCACGTATAGCAACAAATAATATAATCTTCAAATGCTTTCGATTTTACGCACGAATACGAGCTTTGTATTGTACAAACGTGAACTTCTAATATTAAAAATGCGCGTGCAGATTCATAATGGATTGATTTATGGGACCTAAAAATAATGTTGCTCTTCCACTTGATATTATCCACCACACCTTATCGAAGCTTCAATAGGGATAATGTAAACGTAAATTTGAACAAAACTACTTCAGCATGAATTTGTCGAAAATTAGTATTGAAGTTGAAACTTTTTCGTGTAAAATCTTATTGTGATGTTTTTGTGCATCAACTTATCAAAATACATCACCAATAGAAATAAATGTTTTCCCAAGAGCCTGAGTAAACTTCACTCTCCCCTGTTTGAGTCAAGGCTACAGCTCTTGAGAAATTGTTCAAGTTTAGGTTAGGCATACCAAGACAGTATTTTTTTTTTGTGTTTGCGCTCCATACAGTTTATAGTTGCGGATATTATGAAACTTATAACAACAAGAGAGATATGCGTTCAAAGCCAAGTGTAAGCCGGTCGTAATGAAGTATGGATTTTAAAGCAGCTCGGCTCAGGTTTATGAGTACGAAAAGTAAAAAAGGTTTTGCCTCTTATCTGGACTTTGGCAGTAATATTGCACTGATGTTTATTCACGAAATCGTATCTACTCATCGTGGCATAGTGCACAGTCACAAGAGCCAGCAAAATGTTCATAATAAATGTTTATAACCTAAAATTATTCAAGAGCGTGTAACATTTGGCATAATCCAAGGCTTGGCTGGCACTATTACCGAGGTGAATAGAGTTGAGAGTAGGCTCATTTTGTCATTCATTAATATTCTGTGATGGCGAGTCGAACAAACCTATACCGTTCGGATATCATGAATATTCATGCTCAATGTTCAGTGTTGCTCTATACATTTCAAAATGTGAAGCAGGCAAATGTAGAATGTGCAAGGATGTTTAAAAACCTCACTACATATTCAATACTCCGTCCATTTTAATATGCTATGTTGCTGCTTTTACCTGTTTATTTATCATCAAGTTTATAAAAAGCTTGTGGAAAATAAGTACTAGGATATTATCGTTCTACACATATAAGTCTATGGTGCAGGAATTTTGTCCTGAGCGCGTTCTCCTTATAATCAATCCCTGCTGCCAGATTTATGATCTACCGTTATAGTCTCAAATGATTTATTTTGTTTTTCAATAATAAAATAAAAATTTAAAAAAGAGCTTTATTGATCGTATTTGTATTAAGAAACACTAGCACTACGTTCATTTTTTAAAGGTACAGACAGGGGTTGGGATTCCCCACGCTTGTTACTAAAATTTGAAACATTGATAAGCTGAGGACAGTCTGAAAATCATAAATAACTGCCTTATTTTTATTATTCAAACGACTCTTTTCCAATAAACTCCATAAAAAGATTCCTCAAATGGCTGTTGTACAAGTTTACTTTATCCTTTGCTTTATGATGTTTGAATGAGAGTTATTGTAAGGAACACTGTTAGTTTTGATTTTCAAAAGCTTACCTCACACTAAGCACGAACTCATCTCGATCAGCTCGTTTCCGGACCAAGTAGTGTCCATCCTTAGTAAGCCTCTGTCTTGTTTGTGAGTGGCTTAAATAGCCATGGAATGCGCTTCCAAAAGGGTTGTAAAGATACAAGTCTGGTTTGTCCCAGGGAGGTGCTGACGTTGTAGTAATAGTTGCTGCTGCAACTACTGAGGACGACGGTAGTATCAGCTCTTCATCATGATGAATGATTTTATGGCTGTGACTACTGTGACAGCGGCTCAAACTGCCATTAAGGCTTTCATTATTTATGTCATCTTCTGGAAGAATTGGTTGGGGCGGGGATGGGGAATGCGAGTTGTGTGAGCTTTCTAACGAGTTACTAATGTTCGAACTAGACTCAATAAGATGTCTGGGATTTTTTATAGAAAGTCTCAAACAATGGCTAAAATCTAGACCAAGCTCATCAACTGATGTAGACGATGAGCAACCATTATTGTTGCTACCGACTATCAAGTCATCATCCTCTTCTTCAAGCATCCCATGACGTCGTAAGCTGTGTCGATTGTGAAGGTGACGGTTTCGCCGAATGTCCTTTCTTTCGTCCAAATTTAAGTCACCCCCTGTGTTCGATCCAAGACTTCGAATGCTCTGATCACTATCATCTCCCGAGGAGCTTGCTGTCGTTGAAGAGCTCGGGAATCGCTGATATCCAATTTCATCGCACTCTACCAACGCAGCTTTTGGTGCTTCACTCACAAGCTTCAGCACTGATGTTCAAAACATAGAAAACAAAATATACAACTCAATTACATAATGTGCAATGCTATCAGAGAATCATGAATAAATAACTATAATGAAATAAAAATATCTCAGAGAAATGGTTTCGTTTTTATAAAGCAAGTGTTTTCGCATTTTCAACACCATATTCAACCCAAAGCCAGGCTTACTACTGTACTTTTTGGCTCTTTACCATAGATTTAAACATAGTAATAAATATAATAAATATAATATTTAAAGATAGTAAATGATCAAACTTTGGGAATAGACATCTATCCATTTGCTGTAGCAAAAATATTGATTTGTAAAAACTAGGTTAAATTCCAAATCTAGTGATGAGATTTACACGTATTTTGCGGTTGGCGGCATCTTCAGGAAAGAAGGGAGATGGAGGTACGGGAAAGGAATATCGTTGGCACGTCAGTGGCATGGACTGGAAAGGAATGAAAACGCACTACTCGGTAAATCTTTGTTTTTTAAACTTAATGAATTTGAAAATGAATATGAAAAGTAATGAAAATTCACGCCCTCTACTTTCACAGATTATTCCCATGTACTTATTCACTATCGCTGCAATGGGTTTAGCCGGAGGATATGTTATCCGTTTGGCTACTAAACATCCTGAAGTAGCATGGACTAAAACAACCTCTGAGCCTTGGAATGAATACAACAATAAGCAATACAAGGTTCGTCGAAGTAAAATCATTTTCATATTTTTAGATCCTCCCAAACTCTAAAATGAATATTCATAATTGCAGTTTGTGAACTCAGGAAGAGATTACTCTAAAGCCACACCAGCACCAACATACAAATGAACCAATTTGAATTCTGACAATGATATGAAGGACTAATATCAGAATAAATTTTAAAATCGTTGTGGTGTGCTTTATTGTGTAAAAAGATAAACGTTCAAAATACATTTGTTTCATAGAATTTACCCTAGCTTTCATTGCTTTCTTTAGAAACCTGTATTTAAGTTAGACGACAAATTTAAATATCCGTATTGTGCATCGCTTCTTGTTCATTAAGATTTGACAGTGACGGGCTTGTTGGAAAGTCATAAATCATGGCCCATATTGCAATATTAAAATTCTGATCATGATTGAACAGTTCACTTATCAAAAAATGTATAACAGCTTGGTCATAGCCATAGACGTACTATAACTAGGAAACCTGTACTTCTCTGATGCATTCTTGCAGCAGATCAAGAGACTACTTTTATTACTTTCATAATGAATTTCATTTGAGACATTCTGCACTGGCCGCCCCTCTAACCGTAATGTGCAATCAAATCTTTCTTTCTTTTTTTCATGTAGCTGTGAAATGATATTATATGGATGGATTGACTATTTATTCTTCAAATGACGTGCTCAACTTCCAGGGTTCATTAAAATATTTTAAATTCCCACAATTGACGATGTTAGTATCGGTTTCATACAGTTATAGGATTACAATTTGTAGTACAGGAAGCTTTTTGTGAATTATTCATACGAATTCTTCGACGAATTAGAAGCAGGCTCTGTAACAGTATACAGAGTTCCAAACTGCATAAATTTCCTTGTGAAACATGATACAGTCAATTTCGAATGTGTTATTCATCCCACAATGATTTTCCGCATTGAGAATTCCAAGTTTGAAATACTTCAAGAAGTATGAGTTATGTAACTACATTCAACTCAACGTTGTGCGTTTGTAGGGAGCATTTCTCCAATTGCGCATTTGCGTAGAATATATGCACAATAGAATTCAAATACATGCGTAGAAAGTACTCAGGGAAGACAAAACAGTCCTGTGATGTATAAATGTCCTGACATTGCTAAACATGTGCATTGCCTTTCATAACACTAAAAAACTAATTGGGTTGAAGTGGTACTGTTTAACTACTAGTCTACTCCTGATCGTACTTGTGTATTAGTTAAGTGGATTACGGAGAACACCCCTTCTACTACATCATCAAGCGTATTGTTGTGCGAGTTGAAAAATGTGCCGAAGAGCCAGATGCGCATCCAGAAAACGTAATATTTCCACGCACCAGAGGAACACGTTATTGTACATATTTCTCACTCAAGTCAAAATGCACATAATAGCTGTCTTCAACAAGACGGAAATATCATTAAGACCCAAATCTTATCGTCATGCATTGCAAAACGAAGGCTTGTAGGTATAATGGAGGAACAGGAGCAGCAGTAGTAATGTCGAGTTTTCTCCCTCGCTTCTCAATGAGATGAGTTTTGCTGACTGAGTGATGAGGTCGTTTTAACTAGTCTACGATATGAATCCAACAAAAAGACGTAATATTTCAGTAAATGGATTTTCCTGTAAGCTGGAATTGAGGCTGCAGAGTCCTTGAGTGAGACTCACATCAAAGTAAGCTCAAAAAGTAATAATGATACTTGTATGCAAGCTGCGAGCAAGTATATTAAATGTTTTATGAGGCTTCTGCTTCTCCTTGATTTTTTTATTTGGCCAAACTTCCATACTTACTGACTCTAGTTGGTTAAAAGAACGTATTCGTTTTCTTAACGAACAATTCTACACATATCCACTTATTTACATCTTTCATAATATTATGTTGCAGGGTTTAATACTTTTAGTGATTTTTGAAGCCTCAAACCTACGAAATTTTCTCAGAGGTTAACAGTCAGCGATGATTTTACATACCACGATGCAGATTAGCATAAACAATAAAATGCTTTAATGTTTATGTGTAGTTAGTGGCCAGCCATGCGTTTACCGAGAGCCTCTGGTAACAAAAGGTTTATAAAATTTGATATGTCTCTTCATCGTCATTTCGACTTCTGTATTCCACTTGCATCATATTCCTACAAAAAGTTAATTGTGTTTGAGACTTGATATTGCAATGTTAATAAAAACCTGTGTTTCAGGCATAAAAAATAATTCTTGCTTGAAGTCATGCTCTTTGTAGGAAGAAGTGGCGGATAGTAAATAAAAAAAAGCCCAATCAAATTTAAATCATAATGACAAAAGAAGTAATCATAAAAAGTGTCTTGTGGTGGTACCATGCATAATTAAAACATAATCTACCAAATGAATTAATGCTTTAAGCGTTATTGGAAATGTATTTTATAACTGACTAAAAATTAATCTTTCAAAAACTTGCTCGTATGATGCCGTCGGAACCGTTCGGTTTGGCATTAAGTAAACGATTCAAGGATTCAAAAATTTGAAAGCTGAATAGCAATCGAAATAACAGTCGATACAGAAGTAAGTACACGATTGAACTAAGAATGCGTAATGGACTTAGTCTAGTTTAAATTCTACAGCAATTCATATTTATATGTCCTGATAGTTAGAAGATACTTTAAAGTTTTTAGGTTGACTTATGCCTTCGATAAGATTGTTCCAATTACGTTTTAACCTTAAATAATCTTGATACAAGCCCAGTTTGAGTATAAGGAAGAAATACTAACTTATCTTTTAAAACACATAAGCAAGCATATATCGATGCATAGATAACATTATCAATACGAAAGGAATTCTTCATGAAACCATCTACACATTTAATCTCTTTCAAGGCTTGCGGCATAACAAAATTCTAATTACATATACACATTAAAAGGTACATTGATTATATATTTTGTAACAGCGTATTCGCTTCTCCATTTCTGCCTAAATTATGTGTATAAAGTTTCTTGATGAACGTTCTAATATGAAATACACAGCTTTGATATATAAGCCTGGCAGCGATACAAGCAACAATTTCATAACAAAAATCAGTAACTTTTACGGGTAACATTGGATCAAGGTATGACATCAGATGCGCTAGTCCCTCTCAACCGAGATTTGTTGGCGCTGAATAAACAAATTCCCAAAAAATAAAAGGTTTCCTTTGACTGCGTGGTTGATTTTTACTGGAAAAACATGTGTAAAAGTTTTTCGTTCAAAATTTAGCCATGCAAGATGATAATTCAATTGTAAACTACCTAACCGAAAACCGCTTATCGATGACTCGGGAAAAAAGAAGTCACCGTAAAAGCAAGTATAGAGTAAAATTATTCAGACGCTTAGAATGCCAAGTTTATATCACTGATATGATCTTTTAATGTCTAGCTTTTAGGCACATTTCATGTCAAATCTTCATGTGGATTCTGGCCTATATATGTTACTCTCAATCTCAATGCAATGAAACCGCGTTCTTCACAAACGAATGACGACGATGACATATTGGTGAAGTACAGCATAGCATGGCATCAGTTTACACTTCAAACTTAAATAACGCGTCATTGCTACTTTTGCCAGACTTTAGGCGCCCATCGATGACTAAAATATTTGCATCGTCAATGTCAACACTTTCTCACAAACATTCACTGATTGCAAAAGTAGGAATAAGAAGTATGGAAGCATGTGCATTGCGAAAAGACATATCTATTTCTTGATTTACTCAGGAATTACTTTGACTTTTGCTCATGGTAATATAAGTATAACATCCGCTTCATATTGAAGTCTTCATAATAACTGCAAATAAACAAGCCTACAATCTGCTCCATCACAATGGACCATATTCATTTGCACTTGACGAATCCCCGTTAGTATACGCATTGTTTTGACATTTGTCAACGCATTTAACACCTTTGGATCGGCTTATACGAAACGTGTTATTTTTATTACGTAGCTGAACTTTGTTCAGCAAGTTATGATATCGATGAGTTTGTCTGTCCGTCTGTCTGTCTGTCTGTCTGTCCGTCTGTCTGTCTGTCTGTCTGTCCGTCCGCGCTCTACAGGCCGTACCTTTGGGCCGTTTTCCACCAAACTTGGCAGAGAGATACTTTGGACCCTAAC
>VICI01002164.1:0-17904 GCA_019593645.1 Akabosia matsudoensis | reverse complement strand
GACCAGCTGGAACGAAACGATGGGCAATTTTTCATGTTTGATCTCTTCTTGTAGGATTCCATTAACAAATTAATGCTACTATGTATATGGACGTGAGAACAATAACCATCTTTTGTATTACCCAAGTATGCTTCTGCCAATGAAAGTCCAGGGTAATACTATCGTACTGAGTTTAACGAGCGCAAATACATTGGCATAAATACCTAATTGGGATTGTCTTCAGTGCGGTCATGATCCTGACCATTATTTTCTTCCTCAGTAAATGGGTGCCTGCGAGAAAGACTTGCCTTTTCTGCAACTTCACAAACTTTCTTCTGCAAACTTTTTGACTTTTTTCTCCTGTGGTAATATAAATCTTATACATCTGTGACTTTTGTATACTTTTTGCAGTTTAATATATCATGACAGCGTGCATAGTACACACGTGTAGGCGTATTAATATTTTTTATGTTATGAGACTAGGTATGAATTGATTCAGAATCTATCTGGTTGGGCTAAAAAATCAGAGGAAGATGCAGGGTGGTTCATAAACATCGCACCATTTATGCATACAAATTGTAATTTATTAATGGCGCGATGTTTATGAGCCAATGTGTAGCATATTTTCATACATTTTAACGACTGACCTTAATTAAATGCAAACATTGCACATGGCCAGTGACTCAACCGCAATATCACTGCTTACTGCTAATTATCGGGGCAAAAGCTTACAGCTGAAAATAGTAGGATAACTTGTTGAAATGCAAGGAAGGTAATAGTAAGGAGAAAGTTTAGCGCAAGGTCTTTTACTTAAGAACACTGGCGACATTAATGAAGAACAACGGTGTTATAGTTATTAACACAGCATGTACTATACCTTGACTGACTTCATCCGTGTATTTTGAGCATGCTGAAAATTTTGTCAAGTGCACTGTAAGCTCTTCACATATTTGAAAGAAGAAACACTTTCCCGGAACTTATTTTGGCATGCAGAATCCGGAAATGAAAAAAAAAATCCAATTAAGAGTTTTATTTGTGTGAGGGAGCAATTTATTCTCATAATAGTCACAGCAAGTTTTGCAAATTAACACTGCGAAATGGATTTATGGGCAACAACGGCTGAACATAATGTTTTTCAACTTTGAAGGGGAAATATGAAATGTAAATGAAATTACGCAACAGTGGCAGAAAGTGGACACATGGACACATTAATCCTCATGTTGTCTTTGTTCTTGTTGTATTGCAAGATGAAGCGTTCTTACAGCGGAAACATGAAGTAATGCGCCATTGAAAACCCAACTACACGGACCCGTTGCATTAATGGTTTTTTATTGACGAATAAATATAATGGTGCATTCTGGCAAGTAATGAAAGCTGGTTTTTTTTCTGTTTTGATTTTCGCAGAAGTTTAATTAGCTAGAAAATTCCCAAAGTTGCAGGGTCGCAATGTTTCGGCTTCCATTTTCTATGAATTGATGCTGTTGTTTCAGGCTTATAAGAGGAAGTTCTATGCGGCTAAAAGCAATCACGAATGCGGGCAAGTGGACATGTATTTCTACCTCCCAAGGGAAATTTTCGTAGTTTCCTTTCAGACGATTTGTTGATTTCTTTACTTTAATCGTGACTGTTGCTTTCCTGTTGCCTGTATCAAGGAATAAATGCAGTTAACTGAGTGGTGGCTGATTAAACAGTCAATATTTGAATGGCGAATCGCCCACTGAATCACACCATCCAATGCATCATTTCTTAGAACATGAGAGACCATCAGTTTTTACTCATTTTCGTTTGATTACAGTATTTCCTCTCTGCTACTTAGTTGTGAGCAACCATTGTCAGTCAACTAATGAAAAAAAAGACGACGCCACCATATTGGTAGTAGATTACGAACTATTTCACGCTTTGTTAACTTTTGTGTTTGATTATCCATGTAGTAAGGCATCGTATAGCACTGTAATTTTCTTCCTTCAACTTTTCTCTCCTGCTGGTTGCCTTTTGTCGGGGACATAGATAGGGGTAATTTAGAGCTTGAGTGTAGTTGGGCTTGCAGACAACCAGCCTACTTCGCATCTGTTTTATTGATATTCTTCCGATAGGATGGCACGATGAGAAAGTCTACGTGTGGGGGAAGGAAAGTGTTTGTAAATCACTGGGGCGTCCTTTTTATGATGACAACCATTGGTCAATGTCATTCTCTCAACTACCAAGAGCTTCGGATCCACATGGAATGTGAATTTCAAACTTTTTTTATACGGATTGTATGAATTATTCTATGCTTATTTTCATCGATATCTGTCCTGCGATTTGTCGTGATAAATGCCTTTCAGGGGCCCATAAAATGGAATAGGCGTTGCATAGATTTTATAGAGGCTGTCGAGAACAACTTTAGCGTTGGAAACGTTTAACTTTATGACGAAACTTTGGTACTTGAAGAAGACATTACATGAAAGGGTTGCAGATATTCAATGAATAGATTATTCNAGGGTTGCAGATATTCAATGAATAGATTATTCTGTCAACAATATTTTGCATACAGACTCTGACAAGACTCGCGGGCAATTAAATAAGGATGGTCTAGGCATCAGCCGGTGGGCATGAAAGGAACATGATTCCTGTCGCTCTAAATTAAAGCCATATGTCAAGAAATTCGTCAACACGTTGTAAATTTAGGTACATTCACAAGATACTTGTAATCTGTATTATTTGTAATCTTGTAACCCCGCAGGCTAATTTATCTTGCCTGCACTTTGTATTAGGACATACGTTTCCCGTGGCTTATATTATAATTATGGCTATGTTCATATTATACTGAAGTCATACAGGGTCTTTCAATACACCCTGGAAGTCATACTGAAAAAGACCAAATGGTTAGAAAATTTAATTTCACTCAATGTGTATGCAAAGCTTTCTCCGCCTGAGTGCTGCTCTGATATTTGCTCATTTGAACTGCACTCCCAATTACTAACCGAAAAGAAGCATAAAATTGAGGGTGTTTGCTCACAACATGACAGTATTTAACTAATTCGACTACTACTACATTCTTGTCTGCTTCGTCTTTGAAGTTTGATGCACAACTTAGCTTGGAAGGTTGGACTGGTAAAATATATCCACTCTGGACTAGTCAAGGGCATACTTGAGAAGTACTCTTAGTCTGACAGAGCAAGAAGAATTGACTTCCGCTGTGAGAATACGATTCCTACGTGACTCAGCCAAGACCCAACGAAATAAGGAGCCTTTTTTTCAATGCCGCCTGAACTTCAAGTATGCAATGTAAAAAAGCAACTCCTTCCAAACTTGGCATTGGTAATACAAAAAGGCAATCTAAAATGTGTTTGCGTATACACCAACCTATGACTGTATCCTTATCTAATGTCTTATATATGTCTAGTATGTCATTGCTTATCTCACAACCAGGCTGCTATGATTGGTAATGTATTGTATATTGTATCGTAGATTTTCCAGCAAGAAAATTGTCTATTTTCAATGTTAGCTAATGCGGCACAACCGCAATTTCCTTTCCTTTCCCTATTCGCCTCGGAAGTGGGTGTGTAAGTAAGATAATGAAAAAAGATTTCAGGTAAACAGTTTCTGTCTACATCCAGCTCAGTTATTCTGTTAAGGTCCATTCATCAGTTCGCAATCTTATTGGCTCAAATAGTCATTGTACGAAGCTGCATTATCCTCAAGTCATTTGGGCCCCGGGAAATGGCTTTAAGCATGTAGCTACAAATGAGATGTGGAAATTACTCCCATGAAGCACAGCACATCCCACAAACTTGCTACTTAATTTTATGTTATGCCTTGCTACTACTATCAATATTAAGCACTTCTTTGGAACGGTGGATTATAATGACAACGGTTTCATTTCCTGCAACGAAATATTTTACGTGCGGTTGAATGATTGTAAGATTAATGAGTTTACGTCTTAGCTTCCTCTTCTAAATGTAGTGACGTTGAGGGAAAAGACCATTTGAAAAAAAAACTTTCTCTCAAATCTTAGTGTATATAATAATACTTTTTACATCAGAATGCATATACCATCCTATATATATCTATCATCAACGAAAATAAGATCCTTATAATTTTTTGTTTCTTACAGACATTGCTGGCGAACGTTTAAAATACAGAAGATACGATAACATGACTGTTGCTGCTCGGACAACATCCACATTCCTCCAGTGAGGTTCCGGTCTAAGCCATTAGTATAATAATCATCGAAGCATTGTTTATGGCAAAAATGAGTAACTCCTGGACTGTATCAGATAAAATCCCCTCAACTGTGAACAATCACACAAGGGTGATAATTATCTATCCGACAGGTACGTTTTCACTTTTTACTGTATTGAGTAATTTATCATATTATCCCTAGCGTTTTGGGTGATGTAAGGGATCACTGTGTGGTAAAATATTGGAATAGGAACTGTCGGAATCGAACGAACATTATCTTTTGATTTACAAATAAAATTTTCCGAATGGGTCTACGTGGGTTGCGTTTTACTAGCCCATAATCCCGTTTCTCATTTGACGGGTTGCTTCTCGGAAAAGAGTTTTTTGAGTTTTTGTTTTAAAACGAGTTCCTCTTGTGTTTTGGAGAACGACATGTTTTCGGTAACGGTGGCTTGGCTTTTATCTAGAGATGTTGAGAAAGGTGTTGAAAAACAAACGTTCACACTGTTCCGTCGACATTTTTTTATCAGTCGACATGAATTCTCTTTGAGAATAGTGTATAAACGAATGCAGGAAGTATCATACAGATAAGTTTTTTTTTCGTATTCACTCTTACCAGTCTTACCCTTAATCTAGATTTTTGTCTTTTGTGTTGCATCGTGCGAACAACAAACAAAAAAAAGTAATGCAAAAAAGTGAAATTTCTCCAGAGACATTTTGAATGGGGTTTTAAGACCCTTTTCTGAAGAAAAGGATAAAAATGAAGGAAAGAGGATCAACGGGTGTGTGGCAGTGGGATTTTAATATGAGTTAGAAAGATTGCGTGGAGCCCAAGAAAATCCGCAAAAAGAGCCTGTAATTTGGTTCAGCCATGATCTTACAATTTTTTACTTTCATACCAATCAGTGGCACGTTGCATTTTATCGAAATAGTGTTCAGAAAGAACGGTCGTCATGAAAAATTGCTTGGAACGATCAACCCGCCTAACTACTACGAGAAAAGGAGGACACATTGTTCAACCGCTTGTTTTCTCATGACTGCAATAATACCTGAGAATCTTTGTTATCCACCCTACTTGGAATGTTAATACCATGTTGAACATAATTTGGAAGCTAAGCCCAAAGTCAGCAGATGAGACAGAATTGCTTCCATTTTTACCCTGTGTACGAGAACATTTTTTGAAACATATCGAAATATATTGGAACAAACTGGAGTGATAAAATGGTATAGAAAACTAAAATAAGCGATAGATTCTTGTAGACATTTCGCTACAATTTTAAATCCTCATGATAATGTATCATCATCCATTGAAGCGCACCACGAACCAATTTTTCTCTTTAGGTATATTTCCTATCGCATTTTTTTCTTCAGAACTGCATCCTAAACAGGCTTCTTATCCTGGAAAAGAAAGCTCCGTGAAGACGATAACAAAACTGAAAGCTTCAAATACCTTTTGACGATGTAGAATAGAAACAATCATAATCTTAGAAAGAAGTATAAAACTTGATCCATCCTACCATCATATATTTTTATGTGTAGATTTTTATTTTCTCTTATCTTAGTTGCACTGAACACACCGAATTGGACACATTCTACGGATCGTGAATGGCTAAAATAAAATGCCTCTTTATCACAACATGACATATGAAGGCAAACTACAAACCAATTATTCTAGAAAATACGTAAATTGGCTTATACTTATACTTCCTGTGAGGTAGTCCGAATCTCATAGCAAGAAAGCTTTTGTAATTCATTCGCTTTGAGAAGTAAAAGCCGTCTAGAGCTACCCACTTTCACTTTCAGAATTTTGGAGTTTGCTGAATATGAGACGCAAGTGAGGATTCCATACAAGAATCGTCCTTTATCGTATAGACACATCGTTCGTAAACAAAGGCATAAATTATCTTCTTACATACGTCACCCACGGATGAATGAATTACCTATATACCAAATTGACTACTGCATGTATTAAGTAATTCACGACACTTCAAATTTCCCCATACAAATGCACAGTTGGCTTAGATGTCTCCATCCGTGCGATCTTATACGGAACCCCTAAACGCTTTCACCGGAACAAAAAAACTTGGAAATGGCTTTATGTATCGGAACTTTAATACTTTTGTCTATTATGCTATTGTGTGCATTAACTGCTGACACAGATACATATCGTCCAACAAACAATTGTTTGCCTTTTTTGAAAAATAAGAGTGGACTATTTATGTTCTACTGAATGGGTGGCACACGTGCATATTATTCCAAAGAACTATCAACTATTTGCAGTACAATAGTACTTTTTTGCTTGAAGTAAAAAGCGTGGAAAGGTTTGTTCATTTCTGGAAAAGTTGAGGACCCTTTGTTCATTTAGGTCTCCACATGTTTGCCTTTTTTGTGAGGTTCATTCATTCCAAAAAGGTATGTGGAAATGCCAGTCGTACATTCCATTTAAAGTGTAAAAGACCTACGGGCTACATGATAGTACCACTTTCGCTTGTGCTTAAAAATGCTTAAGTGAGTTTACGAACGAAAAAAGTTGTTTTTGGGGAAATGTTATTACAAAAGCGTTAAAAATGTTTGCCAGAGGTTGTCAGCACCGCGTGGTCCATATTGTGTTTCCGTAACGTATTTAAGTCGCAAGGAAATATACATAGACCTATATTTATAAGGTATGTCAAGCATAAAACATAATGTGTAATGACAAAATCCAAATGAGTTCTTTTTTCTCCTAATTTGTGAATGATTTTTTGTCGTATTCATTTCTGATATGTCTACAAAACCTCACCAAGCTGGACTTGAGGGCGTTTGCATTCCAATTAGCAGTGAAATTTTTAGAGCTTCATTCTTTGATCTTTGAAAAGATAACATAAACTCATTAGCCTTTCCTTTCTTAACTGTAATTGTTTATTGCAAAACAGTTTCACAGCAAAACTAAATTATGAAACGTAACTTAAATGAGAATTTTAGCTGGACAACCAAAAATATTGTGCGGGCTGAGTAAATCTGAACTTAGAAACAGCAGAAGCCCGCTGTGTTTCAGAAAGAAAATTTTCTCCTAAATTCAAGGATGACGAATTCCAGTGATATTATCGCATGCTGTTGATTTTTTATATTAATAAGGAAAGTGTAAGTGAAAAGAGGTATTCTACGTATATTCGTTTGTATATTACGCTGTGTTCAGTGACCTACTTGTTTACCAAGGGAAAAGATTAGTAGAAAGAAGAATAGAAGAAAAGATGAAGATGGCGATAAACAAATGGAGATTTCTTGTTACTTAGTTTTCGTCCAGCGTCAGTTTTGGTTATTACTCATGCTTACCAAAGTCGTTGAATCTTTGTTAACGATCTAGCGCTAGGCACTGACTTGTAAATCCTCGTTGTACTTGACGGCATTTGGAAAAAGATGTAATAATTTCGTCTAAATCACATACATAAATGCGCATTACGAAATATTCTCCCATAAAAATTGTAATACTTGAGACATGAGTATGTCATGGGCTTGAAATGTGTTACTTTTATTCGTTCTTTAGGCAATTAAATAAAAAACCCAAGGTCTAAGTGAGAACGTTCCGACATTGCATCGCATAAACACTTTTACGAGTACCTGTTTATTGTTCGAGCAACAATGCTTTCTTTTAATTTCAGATAGTTTTGTGATTTTTTATACGTTTTATGATTTACGATTTTTCCTACATTTGGACCTCCAATGATATCTGCACCAGACGGTTTCGTTCCACGATACAAACCCATTTGCACAACAGCTCTTTTCCTGAGAGAGCACTCTTTTAGACTTCAAAATAGACAAGATCGTATATGAAAATCCAGGATTTATGTTTCATCGTTACATTGTTTTATAGTTTTATTATTGAAGAGGAACGCAAACGAAATAAATAAAGCTTCGAAATCGGTAGTGAAAGTGAATCAGAGACAGACACAAGGTATAATTTACGAGATTATATCTATCTAAAAACACCTGAAATACAAATACGAATTGAAGCCTTCAAGATTTTCAGCAGGAGCAGGATCGCTATTGAGTCAGGAAAAACGGCGAAAAAGTGTATATCGCTAGTATGGTAAGAAATGAGCGTGATTTTGTGTAGCCACTCGGTTATCCATTCGCAGAACCTAACGGTTCACCTTGATGTATCGAGAGATGAGAGAAAGCCATTAGCTTTTTCAGGAATCTCGATTTTTTTCGGATTATTCGACGTGTTGACATTTTTCAGGAGTGCAGACTAAGAGAAGCTCTCAGGCTGCTGGTGACAGTTGGACTTAGCCGTGCTTGAATTTTAATCCAAAAACGGCTTCTGTCAGGTAGGACACTAACTTGGTAAAGAGTCAAGAGGTTTTCATCATACAATTAGAGAAAAGCTGCGAAAAGAGCATACCACTTTAATACCTTTTGGCATACAACTTGTAGCACTGTGTATTATGGATTAACAAAGATGGCAGCAATCATTTGACAAAGGCGGCCGAAAAAAGAAAGTCATTGTAATGGAAGCTTAACAACATTAACTAATCCGACAGTTGATAGAAAGGAAGGAGAAAGTTCAAAGTTCAGACGGATTGAAAAGGAATCAATAGAAGTAGTCCTTTGTGTGCATTCTACCACTAGAGTCCGATACTTTTTTGCCATTCGATGAATGAAGAATTCTGTATTTGACAGTTGAAAGATATATTTTAATAATTCCTCATTCCTTGTGAATCTCCCGAGCTGCTTTCGTTTTCCCTAAAAGGCGTGACAATTCTTGTTCCTAAAGAAAAGACGCAAAGTCCAAAGTCGGATTTTGTTCAATTTTTGGGAGTGTTTTGTTGTAGTCTTGTTTACTCTTAGCAAGGAAAACAAAAAAAAAAAAAAAAAAAAAAAAAACTACTAAAGAAATACGACGATAGAGTGATAAACTGGGGGCTGTTTGAAGATACCTATAAATGAATGTTCTCTAACATCTAACGTGATACTGTTGCCGATTACTCGCCCCGTTATGGTGTGCGTCGCAAAAAATAATAATAATAGCATTATGAATGAAACAAGATAGGATTGAGGGCTTCTTTCTATTCATATTCTTTCAACGCTTCAGCGCTTATTTGGACAATTTTTGTGTATTTTGTCGAGTGTTTGGTGGAAATAATGAGTAAAAGGACTAAAAATAGACAAGATATTTTCACACAAACAAGCCCTTTCTTGTGTGAACGAGAACGTTATTTAGAAATGCTTTCTGAATACAAATTTTCATCCCGAGTGTTATGCCTCCCAGTTCCCAAATATGTTCGTCTCGACCCCACTTTCTTTTCTTTTGGGGGGAGCTAATAAAAACGAAAGACACAATACATCAAAAGACTTTGAGTACATCTTAAGTTATTTGCTGCTAATTTAAGAAGTTGTAATAGTAATTCGCAACGTTCCGGCTGAAAACACTAAACCCTTTTTTGCTTGACAAAAAATTCCTTCCAAATAGTTTATTTGCTACCAACATAGTTTTGTATGATGATTCATTCATGGAAACTTGTTAACATTTTCTCTTTGTATTCCGACTCCACTCGAACATTTTCTAAATCTATATCATATGAGAATCTTAAAGAAAAATAAAGAAACTGTTAAATATTAGCACATTTGAGTCATGTGCAAAGTTTTATGCTTGTTTGTTCGTACAGGGTAACACAAATTTTCGTATTTCAAATGCTCTGAGGCAAAAATTACGTAGAAAATGATGAAGTAGAAGGGTATTTTAATTCAATTTCAGTATGGATTTATTCTGGACTCATGGAATTGTGATATGTATAAATGTAGTAGTTTTCCGAGCGTAAAACGATTCATAATATATCTATGAAGGCTTACCGTTCCCCAGCGTTCCGGTTTTCTTCAGAGGCGTTCCACCATAACTTTCACAGAGAAATACGCACAATAGGTTAGGAAGCTTTTGGAGGAAAAAAAATCATGATGATGATGAGGCATTAGTGCGAGTAATGCATAACGGGAACGCATATTTGATCGATGGCAGCAGACACCATTAAATGCTTCATTACATTGCTGAGTTGTTTGACACTATACGAATTCTATTATTTTTAGGCATTCAAGTACTGATCAGTCAAACTCAGACATCGAGGGAGGGTTGGATTGACTCTCAAATTTTAATTCTAACTCTAATGAAATCTAGCTACTTTCAACGGAATAATGTCTTCCGATTTCTTACACTCTCCTAACAATCATCTTGTTTGTCAAATTAAGTTACTGGTGACAATGTGCCTTTGTAGAGCCCAAAGATTATCCTTTGTTACTTCACATCTGTAGCAAAATAAAGTGTATTGTCAAGTGTTACTTTGTGCAATCGTACTAAAGGGGTAAGAATACATCCGTGGACGGATGAAAATAAAATTGGGTATCCCATAGGGAACACTCGTGAAGGAAGATCGTCATATAATAAATTATGTTGCTGGGAATTCTTCTGTGAAGCTGTAGAGGAATGAAAAATAATACTCCCTTGCATTGCTGAACAATGTTTATAGGGCCCTCTGATGAAAGTGCTTTGTCCGTAACATTCTAGTACCAGCGTCATCAGTACTAGCAAACTTTTTTCTTTCTTTCTGTAAGGAAACGTTTTTTGTCGTATAGTACTTTTAGAAAGAATCATGTATAGACAGCAATAGACGTCCTTCTCTGTCCGTCCGACAGGGGGAACGTAAGATGTTGCAAAGTATGATTATATTACGTTATGTCAGCAAGTGAAAGCTAATACTAGTTGACCCAGGTGGATGCACTAATATAAGGAGAAGCAAGATAATTTCTTTCATTAAAGTTGTAGTGAAAGCATCAGATAAGGAGAAGATCGTCAGTATGATTGCCAGATTGCCACTCGGATAGAATCAATTGATGATACACGCAATAAAGCAAAAGACGGCAAATTGCTTCCTGTAGCTGCTTTTCCAGAGAGACAAATGAAAACCGTTTATCATCCTGAAATTGGATCGGGCGAATGAAAGGGGAAACGTGAAAGGAAAGCTTTATTTGGGAAAATTAGATTTTGACTTGGTTTTCTGAGGGGGTTCCTGAACTCAATCATTTTACAGTTTTGATTGTATAAAATTTTAAAAGCACGGCAAGAACGTTTTCCCGCGAAAACTTCAAAGTAGTTTAGATTTAGAGGCATGATCAGCCCCTGCAAAAGTCATTGTATAAAAATACTATTTTAAAAGCACGGCAAGAACGTTTTCCCGCGAAAACTTCAAAGTAGTTTAGATTTAGAGGCATGATCAGCCCCTGCAAAAGAGCAACACGTACTTTTGAATTATCGCTAAGGCCCTTTATGTGCCATACAAATGCAAGAAATTGAACGGGCTTGACGTGTACACGATATGATTTAATGATCAAGGGACGTCTTTGGATTCAGAAAAGGAAATTTTGCATCGATACGTTAAAATATGAAATTTCAATGCAACCCCATGCCATGAGCACACGTTTTGTTTACTTACAGTGTTGGCGTTATGTATGACGCCATACTTGACCAGCCTACAATTTAAAATCTCATGTGGATGCATCATGAGTAGTGGTAGCTTGAAGGAGTCCCCACGGAGAATTACTTTTTTATTTAAATATGAGCAGCTACGTAGTCTTGTTATCCAAGCACAATCGACTGTTGAATACCAATGCATTACATGCTTGAAGGGTAGTTTATAGTCTGCCCTTACTAGCAATTTGGTAGCTGATGCAGCCTTTTGTTCAAATGCCATGTTTCTGAAGCTTTCGGACGTGATACATTGTATTTTACCTCGTGGATACGGGAACTAAAAAGAAAGAAAATTATTCTCCGCTGCCTGGCACAGAAAACCTCAAAATCTGCTTTCTCCTCTGCCAGCCTCCCCACCACAAACAATGAAAGCATTAATGAGCTGTGCGACTTGAATTTGATCTTGCTTTCTCATGGCCAGCACACAAACTTTGCGCATCGTTATTGCTTGTAATTTTATAGGCGCATGATCTATTTAAATTCATCGGATGTGGATTCACTGATTATTATTATGCATGCAAGCGCATTGACATTTTTTGTTTACAACTTGCTTATTGTGATTGTAGTACATACAGTGAGGAGTTTCCAGCGTTGAGGAATCCAGCGTTTGATCTGGGACGCGAATATGAGTTTAATCAGTAGGAAATGAGAATTTTGAAGCAGATATTTTAACAAAAAGAAATTCATCTCTCGTACTTAGGCTGAAATATTTCTAAATTTTATTTTAAAGGAATTCCTTATGATCATATCGAAGCAGCATGAAAAAAAGGTACCTATGCTAATTCACACATATACAAAACCGTCATTGTCAACGTGCAACTTTCACTAGAAATACTTGACACAAAAACAGAGAAGTATGTACTTCTATACTTTTGCAGCACTTCATATTTCTCTCATACTCAAAATAAATTTTGCAACCTTTGAAAATGGCACTTTGTTGAAAATTCATATTATTTTTGTCGTTTTCAATTTCAATTAGAACACAGGAACAGAAGTTCAAAGCTGAACAGATGTCCAATATACGACAATAAAGAACCAGAAATCCTCTTCGTTTGCCAGAAAATGTAATTACGTTTGTGCGTTGACAACTAGAAAAGCTACATGCTCTGAACTTTGAACATATATGACTTTTTATGTTTTCAGGTCTTCTACATATTACGCTGCGGTAACACTTCAGCTTGCTATTTTCTCTGAACATCTTTTCATCCCGTTTTTTTAACTCAGAGAGCACAGTCTAAGTATGTTCAAGTGTCTCAAAAGTTTCAAACTTTGTTCGGCATCAATTACATGTTTCCTTTTCCTGGAATATTCATTTTTATTCAAGAGACAGACAAAGTACTCTTAGAAGGTCACCCAAATATAAGTACCTTATTGTGCTACTTCTATTTTTGACATTTATTCTAGATGTGGAAACGACTTTTGATTTGCTTTACTGAATTCAAGGGGTATAGTAAAATACACCAACCCAAAAACATGTGTAGTTGACAGTTTTTGTTAATGTAAAGTAATTATCGAGGATGCCTTTTTGATGTTCGCTTTCACATCTACATCCATTATTGTGGAAAACCTCTTCTATGAAATTCAATGTTTTTAAATCTACCTTAAAGTAATTTAGTTGTACAGTTGACTGCTTTGTTGTTTCAAGTACACAAAAATGTATTGTGGTATTGAGTGAGAACTCGGACTTGGACTTACATAGGTAATCGCATGTAACGCATACCTTTTCTAGTTTGACGAGACAAAACCGCTCAAGCTTCAACTAACGTTTCGTAACCGCAACCGCAGGCTGTAGCGTTTATATACAACATAAAATTATTGTTTGGACACTTCAAGGAAAGAAATAACTTATGAATGGAGAGCATGAGTGCATTAAAGAGTCTTCAGTACCAAGAATAACTAAATCTAACGTTGGTAAACAAGGATTCTAGTATTCAGGGACACTCAGCAGATAAGAGTTATATCCTTGCAAAGTGATCTGTAAAAGACTTCATAGAATGGAACATGGTATCGCAAAAGAATAATATTAGCTTTCTCTTTTTCATAACAAAGGTCGCATAAAGCCCCAGCTAATTCATAGTTTTGTCAAATTTTTTACATTGTGAGGGGGAGGAGATTTATCAGTTTTGTGCTGCTATTATTACGTTCGTGTCCATAGAGCACCCCATTTTATCACGACTTTATTAGACTAAAACGGAGTTTAGGAAGTTTGTTCCGAAATTATGATGGTTTTTGTATCAGTATAATTTTCTTCGTAATCTCGCAGTTTCTAGGAGTTTGGCAAACGGTTATAATGGCCGCTATTTTCACACAAGGTTTCACTCAAACTTCATGTCGCATTCAAAGCACAATGACTATCCGCCGCACCACAGAGGACATAATGATAATACTCCCCCTTTTTACAGACTAAAATGTATCTGTTAGCATATAGTTTAATAGCGTACTTATAAGATCACAAATTTGCCCTTTTCGAAAAAAGACCCTCGTTTACTATTAGCGAGTTGGAAAAGGCCTCGTGGAATCTTGCCAAGCGTGCAAAACCAGCCTCTTGGAAGCGAAAACAATTACTTTCGTATACATCTATTGAAGAAAAGTGAACGTAGACGTACATTGGCATTACTAATGCATAATCGTCTTTGGTGTGCTTAGCATTATCATGATGATGATGGCTGCATAATATTTTCTCAAACAGTCAGCCTCAGCGACAGCGTTCCTAAAAACTACTAAGAAAATCTATAATCTCTGTTGGGAATTCATTAATGGCTTGATGATTACAGACCCTGACTCCCTAAGCGCAACCATACGTTTCAAGAAATAAAAAAAATATTATGTTCGGATAAGTTCTTCGGTTCATATCAAATATTAAATTGCGCTTGCTACTGCTACCACGCGGCAAAAGTTACCTACAGAAAAAGTCTTTCGTTTTCCTTACACACGATACTTTCTTCTGTTTGACTTTGGCTAGACATGGAAGGAAAAAGGCTTTCTCCAATTTGGGAAGTTGTTAATAACATTGAAAATATAAACTTGGTCAAGAGTCAGGACAGAAAGTATGAAGTTTTGGTAAGATGACCTCGGCGGCGGTCTCTTGGGGAGTGAAAGTCGAGTCTAGTTCCTTATGAGCATATGAGATGCCTGTTATGCTCGAGACGTCATGAAAATGCTAATCATCCAACCCCTTTCACAATATTTTGATTTGTATCAGAACATTAAACCAACCGGGTCGTGGTTGTATTCTGATGAGAAAATGGGAGAAAGCAGCATTCAATGCACTTTTCCTCGTGGGAAACTAAGCTTTCTCCGCTTCTCCAGTGAACGTGAAAGATCTTGGCTTTTAGAGCAATGTTTACTTAGACCCCACCGTACTTTCCTTTCTCACTAACAACTTTGCAAGCACTCAAAATGAAGGTATCATTTTTCCACGAAAATATTTAATATCGGATGGGAATATTTTTTTCTGTGGTGAAAAAAAAGTTATTGTTCTCGTGCAAATGTGTTCTTTACAACAGGGATTTTGTCAACCAAGCATGGGAGGCAATAGTGAATCGATGAAAAGTTCGATGCTTGCACAGATTTAGTGGTGCAAGCATATCTTGACTCGACGGTCTGCTCCCCAGCTTCATCCCAAAGTTTTCACTTCGTGAGTAGCCTAATGTACTGACCTAACTATTCACATTTATCATACGATGAATAGAACAACTGAAAAAAAAACTTTTACGGGAGATGCTACAACGGTTATAAAGTTTACTTGAGTAAAGGCTCATTTCATGAAGGAAAAATTCAGTCTTGATCTGACTCCCATGCTTTAAAACTTTCTTTTCTTCATAATATCTCGTTCCACACTTTGTCTTGAGGCATTAGCTTATTGTGTTTTCAAACAAGTTGCATTTCACGAAAGAGTTACTACAAAAGTTTTCATTCGCCCTATATCCTTTTGGGCTTCAGTTTTATTATAGATTTTTTTTCTTCATAGCTTTGCACATAATGCTGCAGATTTAGGACTTTTCCAAAGTACGTAATAACAGATTTTACTTTGTTATTTGATGGTGTTATGATATCGTTAGGATGAAATATAAAAATAAAACTTACTTTAGGTAGGTCTGCACTGATGCGGCTTTAAAAAACTCTTATTTCATGGTAGAAAGCGTAACACACACGCCCTACTATGTAGCGCTTATTTTGGTTCATGGCATATTGTGTTTGTTGTTACAATGGCTTGGTTCCTGGAATAGTGCTCGACTGTCTAAGGAAGTAGAGAGAGAGGTCTTGACACGACACATTCAAGGAACATGGATATTCTTGAACTTTTATAAGCATGAAAAATGAAAAGTTTTCAAGATGATGTACTCTCGTGAATCGATATAAATAACATACTTATGCACAACAACATACGTTCGTTCATTTTTATCTTCAAACGTCAGCTTGACTCTATGTTTCGAATATAAAACGTGTTTCCAAAAAATGATCTAATTTAAAATTGTGTACACTTTGTTTTCAGTTGACCCACAAGTGGTTGTGATACCCATCGTTTCAAGCATTTTTGTCTTTCCACTGGTCGTCCTCCTTGTGATTTGTTGCTTGAAAAAGCGAGCTGCACGAAGAAGGCAGCTTGCTCGTCTCGCACAAAGGTTACATTTCAAAAGATTTTTAAAATTATTTTTAGTAATTTTACGGGGCTTCCTCATTAAAAAAAAGATTTAATGCTCTTTTTTCACAGGGAGGATCCATGGAATGAACGAAGTTGTGCGTCAATTGTACAAAGGAGCCCCCCTCTAAGCGTAAGTGGAGGTACATACAAGTAACAACCCTTTTTTCTCCTTCCTTCACATAAAAACATGTAGCTTTTAGATAGAAAACCGTTTAGTCGTTTTGAAAGTGGTTCTTTAAAAAAAATGTTTGCTGCTAATTAAAAAAGTTTATTTGTATTTTGTACATGTGCCAAAAATATAAAAAAACAATAACTTGTTGAGTAAAATTAATCTGATTAATGTGAATATTATTGTTTATGTTGTCTGCTACAAAATAGTCTAGCCATCATCTCGATCGGAGCTTGTTTCTTCAACGAGGCAATAAAACAATAAATATCAAATATTTGATGTATAGACTATAGTAGTAAGGTAGTATATTTTAGAAACATGGTGGCACCGCATTTAATATGAAAGTCGAAAGAACATTTAACATAATTTTAACAAGTAATATGACTACATATCTGTACACAACACAATAATGCTTCCCGCCTGTATAAATTAATATTCATAGATAGTTGATGATTGATGAAAGAAAAAGAATGGATTTCATGTGTGTGGAATATTGAATAATATTTTTTATAGGCTGCTCCGGCCGATATGGAATTGTGGATGGGGATTTAACGACTACCGTCGAGCTCGTCACACCAGACGGGCCAGTGGCTGCCTTTACAGAGAATGAACCCGTAGTCATTCTCCCACGTAATCTCCTACAACGAAATGCATCCATGTCTAGCTGAGATTCAGTTTACTACCCGATCAAACCAATATCTCGGTCTAATTCAGCCACACATCATCATACCTCGAATACCACTGGTCACGAGCTTCCAGGAACCAAGAAAACTGTAGCTTTTAATTGTGATTAGAAGGATTATTTGGAGGATGCACGGATGTAGTTGGTATATATTGGTGTGACGGGTTCGTTGTGTAAATCCAATCTTCGAACGGAACTTTTTCAACCCTTTGTCGGGAAACATGACAGAGCTATGGACTTCCTAACGAATTACAAAAAAAGTCTATTTCTTCGATATACATATGCAATATGCATATTAGCTTAGCGTGTATTTTTTAAAAAAAGAAAAATAATTTTTAGCGTTGATGAGGAATTTTCATAAATAGTATACGTGTGATATAGAGAAAAAAGTTCAATTTGAACTTGTGCGGACACATGAGTATTCCAAGTTTTGTTACTTACTGAATGTCTGCCCACAATTATAAAGTTTTAGACTGAGAGTTTACCCTTAGTATAGCAGAAAAAGCGTTTTTAAACTGTTCGTCGTACTCATCCAAAACACACAGTCGAAAAGAATGCGTGAAATTTGTTAATTCAATTCTACAAATCCAATTTATGATCGAAATGTGTCATTTCAATTTAGAAGTTTTTGCTACAAGCTTTGACTACATGCCAAAACTAGGTTTAATTTTAAAACTAAATCGACCACTACTGCTTTGTCCACATGAACACATCATTATTTATAACAAACGGGTAAGGACTCATATAATACAATCTTAATTACCAAGTAC
>VICI01002163.1:0-17911 GCA_019593645.1 Akabosia matsudoensis | reverse complement strand
TAAACCCCATCACGATACATATTCAACACGATACGAGGATGCTACGATATTTTGATAACGATACAAAAATTCACGATAGGTTTATACACGATACATTGATTATTATACATTGAATACGATACATAGATTACTATACATGGTCCTAGATTCGTAAACAAGTTGTTATCCTCGTAATAATGAGCGTTGCGAGTGAGACGCGATGTGTTGGGATTCCTGCATCTTATACTTTTCAATACATAAACTCAAAATATTCTCCCTTTATAGAAGTATCCAAATAAAGAAATAATTATAGACAATAAGGGTTTAATTCTCCGAATAGAAACAATAGATTAAGGAAGCAACAACAGATAATAGTAATCCCAAGCTACATGCTTGTTGTCTGCAAGTTCCCGTATGCAAAAGCTCTAATACTTTTTCCAAAAGATGCAATGGTGCTTCTGTTGATGTGACTCATGGCCATGAGAAGACAAAGTCGAAACAACTAAGAAATGTTTGCTATTAAAATATTTTAATTTCATGTTCGCGCACCAAAAACTATTGCGATACTTTTGCTTTAACCAAACATCTTTGCTCAATCCGTAGTGTTGCAATTGCAGTAGAAGAAAGCCCGCGTTAGATATGCGGATGTGTTACTTGAGATGATGACCTGTTCTACAAAATCTTTGGTTTCATAGAGCTTTAGCAATCATTTTTATTGTAGCTATTAAAAACTACAGCAAAATATCCGATGGATACTGAGTGAAGAGTTCATTTAAAACGATGTTTATTGTCTTTAAATGGATCCTACTACAACTACATGTGAGGATGAAATAAAATTCATCTTTCCCATAGGATACATTTTGCAGGAAGGTATAAAATAAGAAATAAACTTGAAGATTTTGCGCATTCATCTTGGACGAAGTATAACATGGACTCCATTTTCACAACGTAACACCACATCCGGAGTGGGTCGCAAATTATCGTACATCTCTCCAGTTTCCACGGTGAATTGCCTAAACAGCTTGGCAAGGACAATTTTCTCCTCCAACATGGCAAATTTTTGTCCAATACAATTCCGAGAACCTGCCGAGAAAGGTATGTACGCAAACGCATGTCGCTTCGAATCCGAAGAGGAAATATCCGAACACCAACGTTGAGGCTGGAACTCGTTAGGGTTAGAGAAGTGCTCTGCTTGACGATGTAAAAAGAAGATACTTATCATTGCAGTGGCTCCTTTTGGAATGATTCTTCCATCATCTGTAAATTATAATAAAACAATATTGTTTTTGTGCACATCAAAATTGACTCAGTAAATTTTATGAGCACCTAGTTTAACATCCGACATGATTTGACGCATAATAAATGGTACGCTTGGAAAGAGCCGTAGACTTTCCTTCACACAACATTCCAAATACTTCAGCTTAGCAATATCGGCGGATTTAATATCACCGGTAGGGTTCTCCGCAAACACTTCGTCGAGCTCCTTCTGCACTAAACGCTTTTTAAAATACATATGGAAATACGTAAAAGTTTATAGGTGGAATGCAATATTCATTTAATGTTTTTAGTATTTATTTATACGGTTGAAATTTTTACCTGGCAAGCTGGATGCATCGCCAAAAGCAACACTGTCCACGCAAGATTTACACCGGTGGTATCGTGACCCTTGAAATTCATATGGTGACAGTTTATGACACATTAGGTTCAAATACAATCTGATGAAAAAATCATCTACCTCAAACATGAACGTGTCAACTTCCTCACGAATGTCGTCATCAGTTAACTCCCCGGTGTTTCCCGCAGTGTCCAGCAATAAATCTAAGAATGCTTTGCGATGCTTCCCTATCAGCGAATCAACGAAGATAAAAATTATTCTTCCCACCATATAATAATTCCCTGAACTCCATCTATTCTAAGCAAATAACAATTGTAAATGCCATGCAAATAATCTTCAAAGTTGTTCATTTAGACTTCACCATAGATTCCAAGATTTCCACAAGACTTGATGTCTTCTTTAGACTTTTCGATCTGCAAGCCGTCCTCAGCATCAGCCTTCTGTTTTCGCTCCAATTTTCTTGAGTGAATGACTTCTTCGGTGAAGTTTCTCAGAATAGGTAACACCCTGTTTTCCGTTCGGGCGATAGAGCTGACGTGGTAAATGCCGGGGATCCGCAACCAAGGTTTTAGCATTTTATCAATTATTACGGCGCACATGCTGTATGGAGGTGTTAATATATTAATGCAACGTTGTCTTAAAGATGGGAGACTTGTTTGTAAATTTCTTACCCGTTAACAGCATCTACATATGTCTTGTTTGAATCACTTGTTTGAGCGTTGATTTTCTTTCCCATTGCAGTTTCTAAAAGAGTTTGCGACTTTAGTTGAGTCCACTTCAACTGTTCCGAAATTCCCATATATCAGTTATTATAGTTATATCATAAATTCGAAAACGAACCACATATGATGTCTAAGGTACACTTTGTTATATACGGATACATATTGAAACTTTGACCACTTCCATTGTGCCCATCTCTTTTTAGGCACTCCAAAAATACAGTTGCCTGTTCATTAAATATTGGAATGAAGTCTTCCATGATACGAAAATGGAAGCTGGGCGTTAACAGCTTTCTTCGGGACGACCATTTGCTCACTAAATAAACAAAACCAAATTAATCCGTATATTTGAAAATTCCAACAATAACGCATACCAAAAACGAACCTGGAGCGGTTAGGAGACCTGTGCCTAGCCATGGTTCGAAAAATACGTAATCATGTTTTCCTTTCTCAATCTGGGTAGTAACCAGTTTCTAAAAGGGAATAGAACAACAAGCGGCCAATTAGATTCCATAAATATCTGCACGTTATCTCATTCAACTGATACTCGCCAATACCTCAATGACATGCACATCACAAGTGAGAACGTAAGGCACAACATTACCTATCCAAAATCTAAAAGTAGTTCCATGTTCTTCGAANCTTTCATCTTCGTCTTAAAGGTATCAAATCTGAAACCATTTTAACAGAATTTTAAGTAGCAGGTTGCCCAGGAAAATTTATGCATACAATGCGAATCTACCGTGGTGTGGAATCCACATCTGTAATGCATTTCCTAAAACAAGGGTTGTTTTTGGACCTCCTAGCTTCTCCAGGTGAAACTTCAACCTTGGATTCCGTCTTAGTAGGAAATACGTCCCTATTGCTATTACCGTTAGGGTAAATGCACCACTTTGAACTAGTGCTAAAGCTGACGTTTTGAAATCTTCCATTTCAAAAAGCACTTCTATTTTGCTTACAAAGTGCGAACTACCACGACTAATGACATACCACTAGCAAGCTGACCCCCCAAATTTAGACCCAACAAGTTGCACTAGCCTGAGTAAAATTGGCATGGCGATATCCAGGTGTTGCGTTTGAGCCATGCTTTTGAGTGTTTTTCATAGCGATAAACGCATCAAGGACAACAAACAACTGGTCTGCGAAGGTTCACATGGGAATAAAGACTTGTCTCAAAAAATAAGTTTAACACTAATGAATGATCCCATGCATTTTATATGTATATATATATTCCTAATAGGCAATACATGATTGTTGGAAAAACATTGGTCATGGTAATAATGTGCAAAAAACGAAGCTACAATCGACCAAAGCGTTCAGGCAGGCGCCGAAAAAAAGCCATGAGAATTCTGTAAGCATTAACTATTTGCTCTTGCTGCTAAGTATAATAAATAATTGCAATAAATATTGCTGCTAAATAATGTCCATAGTTAGTTTTAACTAGGTTGAACAAACTTTAGATAGAGCCGAAGACGATTTTTACCAATATAGGCTAACTAAGGAAAAAGTCTATTGTATCAAAATGATTTGTTGTTTTTTTCGAATCATTTTTATTTTAGATAAATGAAGTTGGCAATTTCGGTAAAGGCATGGATGGAATTTAGGATGCTTTTTCCTCTTCTATTTATTTCCTCCTCTTCCTCTTCTTTTCTTCTTTTATGGACGCGCATACATGGTCACCAATCACTTCATTCCAAACCCGTTTTTGAGCTATTACATATTTTTTTATCTCTACTTTTATATTCGACATGCAAGGATTAGACCATACTCAGATACGTTGACAACTTCTACTTCGTTTAATTTCTACAAGAGGAAAAAGTTTTCTTGAAAAATAAAGACTCCTGTTAATAACCAATTCAGCAGGATTTTGAAGCGCGTTTAAACTATTCGCGTAATCAGAGACTCAATACAATGGATGCAAATAAGTGTTTATTTCTGTAGCACATACATCTTCAAGAATTTACTGGTAACGTTTTGGGCGAACTATAGATGTCCAGTATTGTAGTCCAGTCCATATTTTGTCCAGCTCTTTCTGAACTTGTTTCCATTTAGGCGAAGAAACTCATAAATTCTAGCACAAACGGTTACTTAAATGTTGTTTGACAAAGATAAGTTCTGAATCTAACTGAAAGATAAGTAAAATGTAACTGAAACCGGATGAATCACTCATCACACAGTGATTCAGCTGAGATCAAGTGCTGTTGGATCGATGTAAAACAGTGAAAATGAAATGCGTTTGTAATCATCCGGATCATTCACAAACGTTGAAATATAATTAGTGTTTGGTCAGTTACAATCGCTAGTAACTGTTTAAAAGACTAAACACCGTGGTTTTTAACAAATGACGCCTATCAACAAGTATGAATGATATAACTTGAAGATAAACATGGAATGCTAAAATGTTTATAAAAAATCTGATCAATACCTATACGAGACTATTTGTGTATCTTGAAAGTGTATCTTTTCGATTACATTTTTGTAATTTTCCTGTTACTTGTCACGAATCTTTATCACTATTTCAGTCTTTGATAAAGCAGTCATACCTTTCTCAAATATCAAGAAAAAACCAAAAATGTGTCATTAATAGCTCATTATTAAGATGTATCGCTTTTTCCTGTGTACCAGCATGAGAAGCTTGTGCGTTTTCCCTGTTGCTAAAGTGCACAAGACTGTCACCCAGGATAGGATACTCATGATTTTGACTATAAAAGCTAGCATGATTTCATAAAGTTAACAGTGACAAAAAGGATTCCTTTCTAGTTTCCACAATGAATTTCTTATTTGGTTCTCTTCTTGTGGCCATTGCCGCATCGTACACCACTGCTGTTCCAATTGATCGGGTAAGCTTAAGAATTCGGATGTATCCTTTTTGTAGGCTCCAGTGAAACTAATATGGACAATTAAATATTTCGGTTTATAGGATGTATCTCTGACAAAAGACACTTTGAAACAAAAATATCCTGAGTTGGTCCAATGGTTTGATCGGGCTGCGTTGAGGATTCGTAACAATGCAACGGCTGTAAGTTGTATTACGTTATTTAAAAATTGTTGTAGTCAACGAATTTTTATGCATTCAATACATTCATTATGAGTTTATTTTACGTTAAAAGTTTGGTTTTATTTTACTTGACCAGTCTCCTGAAGACCTCAACAATGTAAGAGGCGTAATGGAAGATGGAAAACAAAAGGTTGTCGAGTTTGTCAACAGTCCTCTCTATAAATTTTTCGCGGACATGGTCATTGACAAAAGTGTGAGCGTAGCATCTCCGTTTTTGGGTGTCATGCCCTTCAAAGAATTCAAAGAATTTATGAGAATTGTCAATGAGAAGCCAGAACTGGTAAAGCTTGTTTTTTCGGAGTCGGGCGAAGGTGAAAATTTTGTCAAGCTCCTTCCAAACGCTGCTCTCTTTGATCAGTGGCTGATGAACAACGCGAAAAAGGTTGTTGACGACATTGTCAAGTCAGCATCCCTGTCAGAGGTTGGAAGTTCGATCGAGGATTTTGACATTTTGCGTAGCGATGATAAAATCGCACCAGTACAACAGTCACTAAAGTCGCCCGCATGAACTCGAACTTTGGAGTCGGAAATCGGGGACCAGTTGATGATGAATATTGCTAAGATAAGCTTTGTCACATTCGGAGTTGTTATGCTTGTAATAATATTAACTTACATAATATGGGCGAAAGACAAGAAAAGAACTTTGACACATTTTTTGTGATAATAAAAGCAATTTCAATCGAAAATTCTCAATCCATCGTGAGTACATACTTGAATCAAGCATCAATCATTCATCCTATCATGTATACCATGACATTATCGTCCTCTTCGGGTCACTCGGAGATCCTGGGATGAAACTCACACCCACCGAAGAGCGACATTTTCAACCAGGGTTTTGAC
Source organism: Akabosia matsudoensis (assembly GCA_019593645.1). Classification (NCBI taxonomy): domain Eukaryota; kingdom Metazoa; phylum Arthropoda; class Collembola; order Entomobryomorpha; family Paronellidae; genus Akabosia; species Akabosia matsudoensis. Next base: position 11,700 of record VICI01002163.1, on the reverse strand, counting down.
TAGAACCGTTGAAATTTCTTTAACTCTGCCAATCATGAAAGTTTTCATTGCAATTGCTAGTTTCTTAACGGTGGTGCACAGCCATTCTTCTGAGGATGGGTTTCATTTTCAGTGTAACACTCCAGATGAGTGGTTTGGTAATCAAATATTCCTAACTCTGTCAGATAAACGAATAGATCCCAAGGTTTATAAACAAATTTTACATTCTAGCACGACGAAGCATTTATCCTGGTCAACTTTGGCCAAATGGGACTGTAACTTATGAGTTACATTCTAGCCTCACCCCAGACGATATTACCGAAGTTTACAAGGCTTTTGTTGACATTCAGAGTAAAACATGCATTCGCTTTATTCCCCGTCCACCAAATGAAACCTCCTACGTTTCCATTGAAAATGATGAGAACACTTGTGGGGTTGCTCATGTATGTCGCACTGGTGGCTACCAGTTTGCCCGTTTTGGAGGAGGATGTCGATTCGCCAACGTAATGATCCATGAGCTAGGTCATACATTGTGCCTTGGACACGAACAAACTCGCAAAGACCGTGATGACTTTGTTCATTTTGATCCCTGCCAAGCTGGCGAAGTTCCAGGTCGAGACGATTTTGAAACTCGAGGTCACTTTTACGACTACACGAGTCAGATGCACTATCAGTGCGGCTGGTGTCCTGGTGGCTGGCCAAAAATGGAAAACGTACAAAGGTGTGGGATGGATGTACAGCAAGGGTTCAGCGTTATGGACGCTGATAAAATCAATGACTTTTATGACTGCAAGGGATGCCTGAGTCATCGGTGGAGAAGAATTGAGAACCTATCAGAAACGGATAAGGCAGAACTTGTTGCATTCGGTGAATCATCTGAAGGTCAACCATTGTATCTTTGTCGAACATATGCAGGAGGAGAAATGGTTCCCGGCACATATAACTCTACGAGTAATACTTGCTCAGTTACATATAACGGAACAGAGATTAGAGTTTCCGAAAAGGCTCAGGTGTTCATAGTACCTGATGGTAATGTCCGTGGAAGCTACAGACCATTCCCAAACACACGAAGCAGAGGATTAAAGGCTGTTTCCCTTAAAGACTTGGTCCCTGTTGGCAGGACACCCAACGGTGTGTCCGAATATGCAGCGATTGCAGCCATAGCCTCAGAATCATCCACTGTTCTCGCGATTGGAAAGGTGTACGAGAATGATTTAGGTCATGCGTACATCCCATTTCAAGGACAAGAGTTAGTAGTATCAGATTTCGAATTCATTGGTTGTAACTGATTTATCTTGATTAAATGAATGATCAGCTCAATTTTGAAAACAGATTTATCATACTGATTATCTTCATAACTACTAACCTGGAACCATCATATCGAATATTGATTATTCATTCATTATTGTCACTTGCCTTGAAGAGTTAATGCGCAACATGATGAAGGTTCAATCTTATTACAATAGTGAATCTTACTTGCCTGGTACATTTTTCACAAACGCAAACCAAATTAGGAGCGTAGTTTATGAACGTAGTTTGTGATGAATAAAAATCGATTTTTAGTACGGAGAGATTTGTTTACCACCGTACTGTTTCTTTATTTTTTGTCCGAGTATGGAAAAAATAAATTATTGTAGTGATCGCACCTTATTCCTGTATGCGTCTATCGCGATGCATTGACTAAAAGACAGATAAAACAACCAAACTCTATGGTTTATACCCTAATTATTCACTTTCAGGACTACATAATTCGAGTAAGCTTATAAAAAATCACAACTTAAATCTCTTTCTCTTTGCGCATCATTGTAGTTGACCTTAGCAATAGTTTACATAAGCAAAAATCCAAACCGTTTCTTGTTTTTGTCTTCATCAGGCAAGGACATGACCATTTTCCTCAATGTTGTAATAACAACTCCCATCAGAGTTATCACTGCACCTACGATGCTACAAAATGCCAAACAAATTAAATACTTGTGAACTATTGCATAACAGCTGAAAAATCTGAACTGAATATGAGTTGCCGAGAGGTAGAATACCTGAGAAGATCAGGATTCACTCCGAGAAAAGCGGCTTGCCATATAAATGCGAAAACAACCTAAATAGATAGTTCCTGTTAATCAAGTTAGACCTTTATGACAGCAAAGACTATGAATTTGAACATTAAATTTACCTCCATTGTCCGAACTAGTGCCACCGGCCCCGCCTGCTCATACTTCAGCGCAAGTGTAACGCAAGTTTGAGCAGAAAACGCTAAAACCGCTGATAACACAATTAATCCAACTTCCTCATACGTATCAGGTACCTGCAATCTACCTGTCAGACTTGCAATTAAAATACTTTCTACGAGTCCCCACAAGGCAAAAAAGAAATTTATCAGGGCATGATGCACGTTTCTTAGGTAACGCAACAGCACATAGACTATGGTCATTAGTATCATGCTGCTGAAGCTGAACACAACTCCAAGCTAAAAGACATAAAGAAATGTTCATATATTCCACGTACAGATAAACTGCTTAGGAGTTCCGTTTAAAATTTTGGCGTTACCATTGTCGTTTCACTGAAACTTTCTTGGCCTGTGAGCATTGGTGGCTTGCTGATTATCACGACTCCGGCCAACGCCATGAGGGCCGTTACTACTGGGAACAACCCGCATCGTTCTCCAAGGAATAGGAACGCACAGAAAGTGACGAAAATTGGGGCACTTGTTCCAATCACTGAGTAATCCGCAACGTTCAGATACTTCAATCCATAAAATGTGAATATAATCGAGTTTGCACTGATTGCCGCTTGAATGAACAAAAAGCAAGTTGTGCGTTTATGAAAAATTGGCCAGACGGTGCCAAAAAATGAATTCCTCTGCCAGAAAACAGAGTGGACTAAAATTGGTATTGGGATGATAGTCATCACTCCAAACCGCCAGACTCCTAGATTGAAAGGATGATAACCTAAGATTTTAACGACGAGGGCACTCATTGAATACTGGAATGCCGCAAATAATGCCAAAAGAATTCCAAGGAAACGGAAACCGGATTGCGATCTTTGGTATGTTACTTTAGCCCCTTCGGCACAACTTTCAGAGTCACTGGGAGTAGAATCCCCACATATCGGGACTGGAAGGGACCCCACTTCCACATTTGTCTGTGTAACGCCCATATTATCAAAACTTGCTACTACTGAACTGAACTTGATACAAATTTTTCGTCTGCCTCCATCCAGCAGTAACTTCAAGATGGATATGAAAGAATTTCATGCTTTAATAATCTGTAATATGCCGATAGCTACATCCCTATTTCATTTCATTACCGATAAATGAATATTTATACAGGGTGGGTCATAAACATCGTACCACTAATAACTGACTTATGCAAACAACTCCTTATTGAAAAACATGTTACAAATTTCCTCTCAATCATTGCTGATTTCGGAGGTATTCAATTTCAAAGAATGAACATCAAAAAAGGCCTTTCGGCCGTGTGGATCCTCTTGTGCGCTTCCAAATAGGACTGAGAGAAATGGATCCGAATCTTGAGGACAAGACACGGAACATGGAAATAAACAAAAACGGTACGATGTTTATGAACCACCCTGTACTTGTATGCATGCTATAGAAATAGATATAAAGTTTTAATTGGATTAGTCAGTTTGAATTGAAAGGCAAAGCTTGTACTTTTTTTGCTAGAGGGCTTCGACTTGGAATTTGTTGGAACTCAGCAATCTCTCAGAATATGTTTCTCATGTTTCTATGACGTTAATTTTACGGATAAGCAGACTTTCATTATTGGTGTACCTTTCTCAGTAAATGAGCTATTCACTAAAAGGTTATATTTTTTTCATTTTGACATGCATATATAAGGGAGCAGCTGCAGTGAAATGGTGCATTTATCGTGGTATCAGCCAAAAGTATCAAATATCCACAACTGTTCATATGGTTCAGTCATGTTGGAATGTCGTAGAAATTATCGAAGTTATTAATGCTTGCAACATGACAAAATATTTTCATGTCTAGATGTGATTTTTAAAACAAAGACAAATGATAATTGCCGAGGTTGATATGAAGTTTATGAAGATTGCCGAGTTTACGCAATACCATACCAAAATTCAGCAGTTGGACGGAAATAGCCCAAATGGTGAATGGTAATGGCAATGGGCCTAATTGGTTTGATAATTGTCTGATTGTTCCATTATAGGGAATGAAATTTGAAACCGTCTTGGATGATGCAGTTCGATAATATTTATGGGAAATTGAACTCGAGTGTTGCTACGAAGTCTGTTCTGTACAAGTCACGGCTTTTTATTTCGTAAAAATTTGCACTGTTCTGAACTTCTACGTGACATATTAAATAAGGGCTCTCCAGCAGTGTTATTTCAGTGTCCATTTAACATGTTTCCTTTCGGTATAATCGCATCATGGACGTCAAGAGTTTTGCAATCCGTCTTTACTCCCGGCCAAATGCAGTACGGGGCTACTAATAAGGACAATCCGTTGCCTTCAGTGGAGGAGCAAGTCTATCCTATATCAACAGAAGAAATTGAAGATACCCAGGAATGTCCTGTTCTAATGGAATCGATTCACCCTAGGTGCAATCATGCGCGGCCACCACGAGTGGATAAAATTGCTTCACTACAAGTGCATGTTACCCATAGAGACGAGCAACATCCCGTTCCAGGTACAACTGGAACCGTTGTGAATTCAATTCCTGCTATACACAGTTTCAAAGCAAAAACTAAAAGACATCGATCACGAAAGCCTCACCATCTTAAACGCAAACGCTCAGCAATGAAGTCGACGGTTTCCCACAATATGCCAAATGAGCAATTTCAGGTTGTTGTAAAACGTGGAAGAGGTCGTCCTCGGAAATACCCGATCCCAGAAACCGGACATGTGAACACCCCCAAATTAGTCATGGAATTAGCACACACTAAGCGTCCCCAACATTTTGGTAACTCTTCTGGACAATCTTCATCGCAATGATTAGATTATCCCACTGATGAATGAAGTAAAACTACATCAGGTTATTTAGAAAAAGTTTATTCAGTTTTTATCCTGTTTTTTTCTTCTTTTTACTTTATCTCAACATTAATATTTTTCTTCCAACAAAAACAAAATTTTTAAATAATATTTTTTTCTAGGTTTTCCGTGCAATCAATGCACACCCGGATATCGTTGGAAACAAAAACAAAAAACGTTAACAAGGATACTAAAAAAAATAAAATAGCTGCGATAAAATAATATAAAACATACAATCAAAGAAATAGTTTACGAGAAGTTAAATTATAAATTGATTATAAGTTTAGGGTGAACTAATATAAGCCATGACTATGTCCCCTCTCTGCATGGTAGCCATGCTGGGGATGAGCTTGGTAGTTGATGACATTCAATTTTCCGGATTTGTCGTAGAATCCGTATTTTCCTTTGACGTGTCCTTTACCATCCTTCTCTTCGAAACGGAAGATACGGTTGTGCCTGCAAGAAAAATTAACTCATTCAACAATTACATTCTAGGCAAAATCCTGTTCAGATTCAATCTATTTTTTGTCTTGTGTGGCATTATTTCTTTTTCATTAAGTGTAAAATTTGAGTTTTCCAAGTAAATTCTTATCTAAGAAATCGTGTTCAGCAAATACGCTCAGTTATAAAATTCTATAAAGTTTACAGTATGTCAGGTAGTTATGTTGAAGTGTGGTAAAGTATAAGTAGTAGGTTGGTTACATGATGTGTTTGTTTGTAGCGTATTAGTTATGTCAGTGTAAACTTAAACTGTTATGCTGTCTCTCATTCACTAAAATAATAATTTGTTTGCAAAACAATTTTTGTTCAAATGTACAAGTCTTTTTTGTTTGCGAGCATGGCTGTTTTTCTTTTGGATTATCACCAACTAATCGTTTGGTTAAGGTTTTATAGTACGTCTCGACTCAGGCTCACCTTCTCCTTTTTTTAAAATAGTCGTCATTAATAAGTTAGCTATATAAATCTCATAAGTTACTGTTTCTCTCTCTGTCTTATGAACACATCAATTTGTCTCTTTTCACACTAAAACGTTTTCCGTCTCTCTTTTACAACGTGAACATTTTTTTCGCACTTTCTAAACATCCTCTCTTTCCTGTTGAGTATGCCCAGCATAAGGTTGAGATTCCGGACAAGGCTATAAAATTTAATTTATCTTTGTTTAATCCTAAATTTATCATCAAAAGTCAGGCTCATACTTAGGTTTTTTTTTAAACGTGCCAATTTTTTTTTCTAGGTGCAAAAAATAACAATTACACGTATGCTGTGCACTTTTTTTCATGCTGTTTTTGTTTGGAGGAGAAAGTTTTCCCCAGACTCCAGGTATGTTTTGTTTGTTCTGTATTTACCCCTTTCCGGTATCGAAACCAAAACGATAAGAGTAGGGTCCCTGATGCCCTGCCACATGGTAAAGAATTCGGTCGCCGTTACTAGTTAGACCCACATCTCCGACTCCCCCATGGTGATATCCACCGGACGCTGCCTATATTGTTTTTATAATTGGTTGTTATCACACACTTGAAGAAACAATTGGTTTTTTTCCGTGAATAAAAAAAAGAGAGCCTTCTTTTCTTGACTACAAAAGAAGTTCAGTGCACACAACAACAACAACATATCATCAAACTACCCAAAAAGATATCTGTAATTTTTAATATGCGATGGGGATACTACTCTACTTGTTACGAGAAGGTGGACCTATAAAAATAAGTCTCTGCATAATTGTATGAGAAGATGATCAATGAGAAAGTGAGAGCTACTCTTGCATATCTACTTCATACACACATACACACTCGAAGGCTTATCTACGCACCATGACTACGATCAGTTGTACTCTAGATGGACCTACTCACTACATTTGGAAGTCAGTCAGGAGTGCAAAATGAGTCTACAGTTAGTAACTTTGTTTAGAGAAAAATTAGAAAGTTAGTTGGATATTTGTCAATAATAAATTGTCGGTAAGTTAATTACGGTGTCAGGTTCGTAAGCGGCTGTGATCGGGTTCAAACTAGATGCTCCAAGTCTCATTGGTCGGTAATTTGGATCCCTGGGCGAGTTGAGGGGGATGATTCCCCCTGACTTTCTTTGAAATGGGCGGAGAAGTCGACTACCTTTTGGCACTGGAAGTGTGGCGGGCTTGCTGGATGAAGCAGACATGACGAGGGGATTAGCGTTGGTATTGTAGGCGGGCATGGTGCTTGGAGAGCCATGGGAGAAAGCGGAGAGAGGGTTGCGGAGGAAAGAACGCATTGGGGGCTTGCGTGGGCGGTGGGCTGGGGAGTATCCAGGTTGGCCGCCTGGTGCTGGAGCTCCGTAGATTCCTGAGTTTCCTCCTGGACCGCCGGCAGGGCTACTGCCGTATGGAGAGCTGGAATCGTACGATGGAGGGCCACTAGGACCTCCTGGTCCACCTTGTTGACCGCTGAAAAAGTTGTTCTGTTGTGGAGCACCCTCGTTGTGAAGAGCACCATAGAAACCGGGATTCTGTTGGTCAGCTCCAGCCGTATCTGGGGGTCCATAAGCGTGCGGGGATGGGTAGCCATTTGGTTGGCGAACGTCTCTTGGGCCACCTTCAAATTGTTCGGGATAGTCGTTTCCGTTGGGAGCGAAAAAGTTTGCTCCAGATGGACCTCCATGGGGTCCTTGTGGGCCACTTTCACTTGCACCATAGGGACTTGGTGGACCACCAGGCCGGAAACCTCCTGGTCCCCCGGGTCCTCCACCATATGGTCCGCCGGATTGAGGGTTAGCGTAAGGCGAGGGTCCTCCAGGTTGACCTCCTGAAAATGGTGAAGGTCCACCGGGTTGTCCGCCGGAGAATGGGGAAGGTCCACCAGAGGATGGGTTGCTAAATGGAGATGGTCCTTCAGGTCCTTGTTGTGGGATAGCTGGGGCAAAAGGAGCATTTGAGCCAGGTGATCCTGCATAGAAAATATCAGAACCTGGGCGTCCATTGGAAGGTCCATTATAACTACTCAATGGGTTGTTTCCTGCAAATGGGTTTTGTTCATGATTTCCATCCAAGAAGGAGACACCATCTGGGCCAGATGGTGGTCCTGACGGGGGCCCAGATGGAGGTCCGCCAGCAGGGGGTCCACCATGATGTTGTTGTGGTCTTCCATAAGGATGTCTTCCACCTTGGAGATGAGCAGGTGGTCCAGCAGGGCGGTGATGTCTTCCGGTCAATCTTGAAAACAGACTGGGTCTTTGGGGTCTTGGAGCAGCCTCTGGTGGGGTGGTTGGAGTTTCTTCATATTCTGGACCATGATCTGCTGGCGCAGAGATTGGATTAGCCAAACCTGGGAATTCACTATATGCCATTGGGGCTCCATCTGGGCCAACAGGTCCTGTGCCATCAGGCATGTTCGAGCCAGTATCTACAGCCGCATGTGGAGGAACAGCGTGTTGTGGTCGTCTCCCTTTGCCCCCAGAAAATGGAAATCTGCCTCTAGGCCTTGGTCCAACTCCACCAGGAGCAGGTGCAGGAGCAGGTTTCACAAGGGGAGTATGTGGAGGTGGGTTAGGTGTATGGTAAGTAGTCAACTGGCTTGGAAGAAACGGACCCTTTCCCAGAATCTCTGATCCCTGACCAGCAGTTGTTGCGAATGGGTTAAGATTTGGGGAATGGCTCGGCGGATTAGCAAAACCAGGGGGGAAACTAGGCTTAAAACCATCATCAAGATGACCTGGAGGTGATCCAAGTTGAGGTGACGGAACAGACCCATGTGGAGCATGAGCTTGCCCGTTTTGCGATCCCGAGTAAAGCTGTCGCGTACCCCTGTGCCCAGGTACTCTTGGGCTGTGTTGTACTGAAGAAGCCGCTCCTGCTTGACCTCCTTGTTGCTTATTTCCCCCGAACACCCTAAAGGGGTTCAGCCAGTCTGATATACCAGCATTGGCACATCCTGCCGCCAGAAGCAGCACCTAAAAACCGAAATCGCTTTGTTATTTCATTTCTTATTCCGAGAAAATCCGTATCAAAAACTTAAATTTTGCCTTACGACAATAGGTGACGATCTTCTCATCATCCAAACTTTGAATTAAAATCCGTCTAAGCTCTTGTTAACCCAACGATTTTCTTTATTGTCCCACAAAATGAACTTCACAAAATATTTCCCACCTGTTGAATCAATAAACCAATGGTGAATTTCATGCTAGCACACTTTTTTATTCAATTTTATTCAAATCTTCACAGTCACACCGACTCACCACTAATGACTAAAATATAGCACCACAGTAAATTCTAATCTTGTTTTCAAGCTCCCATTTTCTTTGTTCACCTTTATTCTGCGGTTTCCTTCACTTTTAATCCGACTCAAGGGATTTCATCCACACTTATCAAATCCCCAACAGCTACTGATCAACTTTCAAAAAGATCAACTGAAGTTTACTCGCTTTTTAGCTTGTCGGTTTTCCCACAAAAAATTGCATTACATGATGTCTTTATGCATGCCATTTGCTTTTTAAAAAATCACCAAAAAATTATTACCAAATTCTATAACATGCATTGCTTGTGATAGTTAAGACTTATGTTCATCTACCCATTGGTTTAAAACACTTTTTCATACAATAAAACACATTCCTTTTCCTTTTTTCGCGTACCTCGGCTATTCATCTCGCTAATATTTTTTTAGCAGTCCATTTAACTTTTTATAGTATATTTTTCAAAGGCCCTTTTACTTTAATCAGCGCAAAAACGTACGTGTTTTTTCTGCATATTGCAAATCTTTTTGTACTTCCAAGTTGCCTAGTCTATTAATAGTTGCGAATCTCTTGGTAATACATAATATTAATCCGTCTGTTTTGTTGGGCCTTGCTCCTTCATAACTCTTTAATTTAAAAGCACCTCCCTTACTTGCTCACATTGTTTTTGTAACGACCTTTTCCTTCCGTTTCTGCTGCATACTTTTGATACCTTTCATCGTCCAAAACTTTCTGTTTCAAAGCCATACTCGTTGTATGAATGAGTTTGCTACAATACAAAAACAAGAATTGTAATTTTTTTTTGATGGATTACCTCTTGTAGTTTTAAGATGCAGTAACAATTTTTATGATGTTTAATCATGATAGTGCACTAAATATAGTTTTAGGTGTAGTCTTTGAATTTTCCTTTTTTTTATATGCGTTACAGTACAGTGAGTAAATCTTCTCACTTTTAAATTCACAGCGAAAACTTCGGCTATACTGAAAGACATAGCGTAGCTTCGCATCATATACTGCATTTGAAACAACTTAAGTACACATTTTAAGCAACATTTTTGTACTACAATAGTAATTTTTAAATTTGTAAAGTTGATCTGAATGACCCCTTAAGGTACTACGCTTGTTAGGATAACCTCTGCTGAAGATTTACGTGTAAGAATGTATTTCAGGTTGTAATCTGGTAGTCTGGGCTGTTATAACAGACTTTATTATAACAGTAAGGCATGCGTGAGCACACAATTGGAGTAAAAATTCTATGGGATCATTATCTCTGTAAATAACGTAATAGTACACGCCACGCGAACATGAAGAGTGAGCAGATTGTTATGAATAGGTATGCTATAATATATAATAAATAGGTGTAGAAACGTGAATTATAGTTCTAAACCTTTGCTGTAGTTATGTATATCAAAATCGGCATCAGGGAAAAAAATCAATTTGAAGTTTCGGCTTGATCCTTTTTTAGCGTATTTGGATGAAGATTTAGATAACAGTTTAGTTTACTAGAAATTAGTAGTACATTAGGGCGTGCATAGGGACAGGATACGAATAGTTATAGCTGTGGTAAATCTTTTGATAAAAAATTTTTTCCTTCATTCAAGAGCTGTAATGAATCTGAAAATGAAAGGATAATTTAAATGCGTGCTAATTACTCTATCAATTTTGTGTTATTTTAGATTTCTACGAGTGTAGATAATTTTTCTTCAGCCTAGTAATTTGCATGGGGAAACGTTTAAAAGTTGACTTCTGATATAGCGCGCCGGAGCCAGTAATTAGCTCACTATAAACTTAAATCATAGTCATAAGTCGTTATGAAATAATTTATTTTGGACGTATATCGTTCGAGGTGTGGCTGTATAATTTGGCAGCATTTTACTTTACTCCATATGATTCCAAAATGCTAAACTTTTAGAATATAAAAATAGCCTAATTGATATAATATCTTGGCTTGATTTCATATTTGATAGTAACAAAAAATACTATTCCAAAAGAAAAATTCACAAGAGAAAACATGAAATTAGAGCGACTTTGTAAATAATAATTTGGTTTTAAAATAACAATTCATTTGAAAAAGATTTTTGGAAGGATTTTGAACTACTTCATGCTTAAAATAGCCTATGTGGATAACTTGGGAAATGCAAATGGAACCATACATGAATAGACAACGGGATCAAGAGGAAGAAGGAAGTATTTATTGAAATGACAGGAATCAGTTAAGAATGAGTTGAAAAATCTGGACGAATTTTTTGGGAAGAATTTGCGTGCCTAGGTACGTAAGAAGTTGAGCGTGTCAAATCACCAACAACTGACAATCCCATTCACCTCAATAACAGAGGTATGGGATAAGCAGAGCAGATAAAACCAATCACACGAATCCTTTGTAACTAATTCGATAACACTTCCTTTCTAATCTAGCCTGGGCCCATTGGTCCTCATCATGTATGAAAAGTCTATCATGGACATGAGTGCAGTAGTGCATACAAATCACTTCCAGCAAAGTTTTGGAGTTCCTGTTA
>VICI01002162.1:0-17911 GCA_019593645.1 Akabosia matsudoensis | reverse complement strand
AAAAAAAAACTCTTTTTCCCTTCGCAAAATATATACAACACCAACTTGTTAGAAAAACCATGCAAAATATACGGCTACGTAACCAAAAAAAAAAAAACTTTCACCTGCTATCGTGCCAACTTTACTGCAGTAAAAAAAGAGTATATTTTCTTGTTTTAGTATTTTTCTTCGAGTAAAGTTCATTTTGAAGGGAATCGAGTGAGGAATGGTGAAAAAAGTAAAGAAGAAAGTTTTACGGTATGACCACAACAACAAGATACATAGAGCTTTCTCGCATTTCCTTTTAATATAGTTTATTTTTGGTATTTGAACTAACTTTTTTTCGCGACTTTCTCCAGATAGAAAAAAAAAGACACTATAGGCAGTGACGTGATGACGGTGGTGGAGCCCTGTTGAACATAATAACAAGTTTATAATAAACAGACTAACAGGCTGGGACACACGAGTGAAAGTATAAAATAATATCATTATTACGATACAACCCGATACGATCATGATAGTGATGGGATATAGTAGCAAGAGAGCGAGAGAGAGAAAAAGAGGAAAGCGTAGTCAAAATCTTGCTACTTTCTCTACCATAGGCAGGGACAGTGTGTGAGAGCTGCCTGGTGAAAGCAGCAGGAGCAAGGGACTGCACAAAAGATATTTTACTTTTTTAAACGCTTGTTCACAATTTTTTTTGTTCACGTAAGCATATTTTTAAAGTTATTTTTTAAAGTCACGCAACAATACTCGAACAATAATATTCAAGTGTGAGTCTCAAAAGTTGTCTCTTTTTTTATCAATAGCATGGAACAAAAGTTGTCGTGATAAATTGTAGGTGCTACACTGCTGATTCAGGTGCAGGACGTCGTGAACATCAAGGTATCACAAACAACAAGTTGTTCATCTTCAGAAGAAGAGAAAAAAGTATATGGAAGAGTGAAGGGAAAGGCGGCACCCACTTTTTTTATGTACAAATGCTTTACTCACTTTCTCCACCTATTATCATTTTTTATTGGGAAGAAAAGCGCAACAAGAGTATCATCGTGAGCAAGTGTCTGTCCTCGTCACACCGTTTGCGATAAGGGGAAGGGGAGGAATAACAATACAAGAGCTTGTTTATCTTTCAAACGAGGGAAAAATAATAAAGAAGCTCAGAAAAAGACAAAAAAAATGTTTGCACAAATGAATCCTCCACTGACCACTTGGTGTATAGTGAAGGTGTGAAACAAAAATAAAAACAATGGGCAGTTGTAGTGGTCCGTGGGAATCGTGATGGGCTAAAGAGAACGTAGTAAAGGAAAAAAATGTAGGATATAGATATATATTTTTGTATTTCCGTAGATTTTACAGGTAGGTAGAAAGCAGGTGAAAGTGACCAGGAATAAAAAAAAGCAAAAAAAAAAGATAATGCCATGCTTTCCCTAGATTATCGTGTTCGCAGGACGGTGAGTATAAGAATGAAAAGTTGATAGCGTTTCTTTTTTTTTTGCGAACAAGTTTTCTACAAAAGTTTGAATAGAAAAGGGAGTGAAATAAAATTACAATTAGAAAATCAAATAAAAGAGACAAGAGAAAAAATAGGTTGGGTGTCTTGAGTAGAATTTTAAATTTCATCATTGCGTTTCGCGGCGACATTGTGAACAAAAAGGAAGGTGGAGGAGGGGGAGGAGGAGGGAGTGGTGGAGGGGGCGGCGGAGGAGGGGGAGGAGGAGTCCTATTCAACGCCGTGAATAACATCATGTTGTCGCCAAAAATGCAAAGGTCCATACGGATCAACGACTCGCAGATTTTGATGTTGGCAGAGAAAGCGCGATTTGACCATGTGTTGGCTGGCTACCTCCACAAAAAGTCTAGCGGTGCTGCAAAGTGGACCAGAAGATACTTTATCCTATTTCAGGTAAGAAACGTAAAAGTAGTACATTCATATGAATATCTTCTAAAACGTGCGAAACCAATTAGTTACGACAAAAAGCTAACTATCACCATTCCCCAGAATCTTCTGTTCTACTTTGAAACTGAGGCGGGGGTAAGACCTTCAGGGGTTATCCTTCTAGAAGGATGTTACTGTGAAAGACTTATCCTCAAAGACAAAATGGTAATACCATATTAATAAACAACTCCACGGCCCATACTCTCAGTCCTCCAAGACACTTAACAGCCATTCTTGTTTACATTCACAGAACTTGTTTGGTCAATTTTCGTTTGCGGTCACGTACAGACGTGAGAATCTGCGACAGTATGAGCTTCGCGCTGACACAGAGTCTGACTGTAAGGCTTGGATCGACGCTATTAGAACGGCCAGGTACTTAAATACTTTCACACCTGCATCCTTGCCACTCAAGTGTTTTAATTATATTCCCCTCGTACCGAACCTCTTATGACCCATCTCCAGTTTCAACAAGTTGCTCCTTCAGAAGGAAGAGCTCGAACAGAAATACCTGCACTTGCTTCAAATCGTCGAGTCGGAGAAAACAGCAAAGTGGCAATACACGGTCCAGTGCGAGCAACTTGCTTCGGAAATCAAAAAGCTAAGATCTGAGGTCAGACCACGATATTAATTCTTTTCAAATTTACTTAAATATAATCATCACATTCGCTCCACAAACACAGAAACTATCTCTTTCCTTCTCCAATCATCAACAACTTCTCAAGTAAAACTAGTAAACTCTTCTATTGTTGGTCCTTTTAGAAATCTCAAAAGTAGATTGGTTTTGACACAGTAATTTCACTAAAATACAAAAGTAACCTAATTAAAATACTTACTCTATAACATAACCACCAGTAAAAAAGATGATGACAATACCCCTAAGAGTAAATCTAGATTTTAGCTTTTAAATAAAAAACGGACATATTTAGAAAGTCGTAGTAAATCACGAATTTAGTTAGCAGCATAGCATAATAAAAAACACATCATATTTGAAGTTAGTGCAAAATACATTTGTACAGTAAATTATCTCCTTATACTAAGGACCCTTCGCTACTGACCAGAGTAAAGGTCCTTAAAGTAGAACTTTGTTTGTTTGTTTTTTTTTTCACTGTATATCTCTCTACTTCTTCTGTGGTCGTCGTGTCATTTGTTGTACTTCTTGTGTCGTTTGTGCCCCTTCTGTATGCATTGACCACTACTGCTGCAAAATATTTCACCACTACCACCGCATCCAAATCTACTTCTTAAAACTACTCAACCACAACAAAAAATTTTGCAAAACAAAATTGAAAATGTTTTTTCAAACAAAAACTTTTGTTAAAAACTGAACTGTTTTGTGGACTTGGCTTGTGTGTGTGTGTGTTGTGTATGTGTTGGGTGGATGTTTGGGTGTGGGTGGTACACTGTGCAAAAATGAATATTTGTACACTGTTGCTGTGATGCCGGTCCGGTCATCATCTTCCCTCTTGCTCCTTTTTCTTGTGTCGTCCTTTCTCTTTCTCTACCTGGTGGGGGGNGGGTTCTACTTGTGATTATACAATGTAGCTATGCGCGTTGAAAAAGGAATGGCGGCTAGGCTCTGGGAGCAGCTCAACCACCACAGGCTCCCAGCAACTGGAAACGGATGATCTGAAAAAGATCAAAAAGGTTCAGAGCTTTTTTCGTGGGTGGCTATGTCGTCGGCGATGGAAACAAATTGTGGAGGAATACATCAAGTCACCTCATGCCGAGGCAATGCGCAAAAGGAACAGGTAAACAACTATAAACTTTTCATGTTCTTTTGATCAATTTTTGCTGGGGCAACGTGCGGATTTAAAAAAAAATAGAAAGTGTCCCGAGTAGTGTCCTTTATGCGCATGTCTGACTTTCTCTTTTACAGCTTAGTATTCCGCATGGTGGAAGCGGAAGAAGAGTACGTGGAACAATTAGAAGTTGTCGTAAGTGGGTTTCTTCGTCCTATGCGTATGGCTGCAAGCAGCAAAAATCCACCAGTGACTCACGAGGACGTGTCTTCAATATTTCTTAACGTTGAGACGGTCCTCTTCCTCCATCAGATCTTCCTTAAGGGCCTCACAGCGCGGATTGAACAATGGCCCACTCCTCGTTCTAGGTATAGGCAAGTAACACTTTTGGTCACTCTCTCTACCTTGTGTGTTCTCTCGCTGTCTGTGTCTCTGTAACGTTCCTTCGTGGCTGGCTGCTCCCACATGCACTCGTTCTCACAAAAAAAAAGACAAAACTCAAACAAGTCTCTTTTTTCCTAAAAAGACATGTCAGACTCAGATTTTGTTTGTCCATAAAGTTAAATGTCTCTTTAAAGAAAGTATACGAGGGCGAAACAACACTTAAACCTGTGTACGTTTCATCGCGATGTCGTCATTTGCACCAACTACAACTCTTGAGATATGTGATAAAATTCCCCTTCACATTTAAAAAAAAATCATCTCTTACCTGATTTGCATCCTCAATTATTTCTCTCTCTTTAACATGTACTTTCTCTCTTAAAAAATTGAACGAATGAATTTCACACGACTTTTCTTTAAACTTTCACCACTTCCTCATAGTCCCACCTTACCCCAAACGTTCTTTTACATAGTGAAAACAAAAAAACAAGCTGTGTATATCAAAGAAAACATTTAAAATGCTGTCGGAGAAATGTTCGTAAGTGTTTGTGATGCATGTATTCTTTTACATCTAAATATTTTTTTAAATCTTTTAAGTTTGTACAAACAAATATGGTCATATGGACGAGAAATTTGGTGTGTGTATGTTTTATATTATATGTATGACATGAGCATTTCCAAATGTACTGTACATAAAAAAAGTTTTCATACAATCAGAAAGAAAGAAGAAAAAAAAACACAGCCACACGTTGAATGCTTACAATGCTTGCCTGTAGACATGCTACTGCTAAATATTGCATGCTTAAACTATAAACTTTGTTTACACATTGGAAATCTGCATGAAAATCTCTTGGCATTGTTTGTTTTTATCAGCTTGGATGAAATCCGTCACTTTGACTGTCATCAAAAAAAATCTGCACTACTTTTGCATTTCCTACGTCGATTGCATTTATTTGCACTTTACTCTACGGTGTAATCATGTTATGTTCACAAATTGTAAAAAATTTACACAAGAAAAGGATGAGGATGTAGCATTTGCTTGTGAAACTGTGTTTGTTCTGTTTTTGAATAATCGTTGCACTCCAGGATATTCTTTATTTATTTTGGTCATGAGCAGAAAAATAATCTCATTAAAGAGCTATCGCTTGAATGGAAATGGCAAAAGAAAAACAGAAAATAATAGTATTTAGCTTACATTTTGTTTGGCGAATGATATACAATCTGTGCTCATCAAAAACTGAATCTCTTTTTTAATTATATTTGCAATGAACACAAGAGAAAACTTGTTTGATACTTTTCGCTGCAAGATATACCAAGAAATGTGCCTTTTATGCTGCCTGCATCTCTTAACAGAGATTCGTCAAAACCATGAGAGAAAATTTGTCAATCCAATATTTTCAATGCATCTTATCAATATTTTCGTTTCAAGCAGAAACATAATACTTTTGTTGTATACAGTTTCTTTTTCTTTTTTTGTGCTAATGCAAACTCAAAAACAAATACATTTTTTTGGAAACTTTTTTTAAATTTGAAATTGTCCGTGTCGTAATGAAGTGTATATTTTTTTATCGTTTTGCTCAAATGTTTCAATGTTTATAAATGTGAAAAAGAATGACATTTCCAGAAGGATTTTTTTTCTGTGTACATATATAAAAAACAAGATTTTGATGAGTTCAATTACAATCAGAAACTAACATTTATTTTTGTCTTGAATATAACAATTTTTAAAATCCTGTTTTCCTTACTTCCATACATGCACAATATAAAAAACCCGTCGACACGGAACATTAAAAGGCAACAAAAAAGAACAACATGCCCTGGCCTCGCTAAAATAAAAAAACGAGTTTGAATCGCAGGCAGCCATTTTCCAAACAAACGAAAAAGTTAAATGTCAAGGTTCAATTTGATGGAGTGACCAAAACAGTGCTACAAAATAAACTATATTCTATTGTTGTAGTCATAAGATGTTCTTGCAATCTAAAAAAATAATTATTTTATCTTTAATGATTTTTTAGCGTTTCTTTTACAATACAAATATAGTTGTAATTTATTATATGAAAAACTGCTTTACATTAGAAAATGCCGATGAGTTTTATTGTTGACTAAGATAACATATAAGGCTTTCAAATGGCTATAGCTGGCTATAGGCTATTTTGAAATAACAGCTTAGTGGTAAAAGTATCGTTGATTAGTTTGCAAAAGGCAAGCAGCAACAAACAGTCAAACCATGCTGCCTTCACAAAGTAGTTTTATAACCTGTTTTTCACCAGTAACATAGGCGGTAGTGCGAAGTTATATAACCAAACCAAAACTACTACTATGAAACTATAGTAGAACAAATACAAAAAAAAGGTAAAAAAATATTTTTCAGCTTGTGTAGGCAATACAGCACAACAATTATATTATTCAAACAAAGAGTTTAATGGTAGTGCGTTCATTAATAATTTTATTGCTATTTTTACGCTCTTGTTTCAAGCTGCTTGATTATTGACAGATAAAAGTTATGCAAGCATACGAGAGTAGTTGTCAACTTGTCACTGGCAGTTACAACTCACAGTACAGTACATACGGGTTTTCTCGCTGAATTTACGTGATATTTACAACATGGATGACAAGGTTTCCACCCAAAACCATTTGAAAATTGGATAGGCTCTAGATATTTAGAATCTATAATGGGATAGAGAGTAGGGAAACTAAACCATTAAAATCTACACATGAAAGTCACACATTGCGAGAAAGTTAGGCAATAAAACTTGTTTTTAACTGGAAAGAATGATATGATTTCAAATGGGATATCACGCTAGGTATTTTTCAGAAAGGAGAAAGTTCATTTTTATTAGCACCGGAGAAAGTTCTGTTCAAAGTTAACTTGATAGTTTGCACACCATGAAAGCGTAGATTTTTGTTTGTGAACTTGTATAATTCAAATATGTCTAGGAGCAATATACATATATATTCATAGGTAGACAATAAATATGAGTGGATATATCAATTAGCGATGTCATAAATGGTTTTTATGTTGCTCTGTATATTACATGTCTGTTGAGTTTTATGAGTCCTTTTTTTTTTGGTCTTTCTGGTTTTTGTTTTGAGCGAGTTGTTTGAGGTTGACCTTTGTTGACTTGAGCTTTGTTTATGGTGGGACGCCATTGTATAGGTGACCTCTTCGATATGCTTCTTCCAATGTTGAGCATTTACCAGGAGTACGTACGGAATCACCACTACTCTCTGCAGGTGCTCACAGAGTGCAAGCAACAGGCGACATTTGCTTCACTCCTTAGTCGACTGGAAAACAAAACTGCATGTCAGGGTCGATCACTTGAGAGCTTCCTTACATATCCAATGCATCAGGTATTTTTCCAGAACTAAAAACATCTCTCTTAATTGTCCATTTTCTCCTAGAAAAAAAATCGCACCTTTCCCCAAAAATGTTAAGAGAAGAGAAGCTAAACAGTTCAAGGTCATGCCAATTACACATCTGCCTCTTGTTTAGATTCCTCGCTATATCATCACGCTTCATGAGCTGTTGGCTCACACGCCATACGACCACGTTGAGAGAAAGTCGCTGGAAAACGCGAGGGCGCAGCTGGAAGAACTGAGTCGTCAAATGCACGATGAAGTATCTGAAACAGAAAATCTCCGAAAAAATTTGGCCATCGAGAGAATGATCGTTGAGGGATGCGATATTTTACTGGATGTCAATCAAGTATTTGTCCGCCAGGGTAATTTGATTCAAATCATGGACGGTGGGTTAAGGAAAGGAAGAGCCCGTATTTTAAAACCAGAGAAAGAGGCTGTCCGCCAAGCGTTCCTTTTCTCTAACCATTTAATTTTGACCACACGTGCGGCCAATGGGCGGCTCCATTTGGCACCAAACGTAGGGCGTATTCCGCTCGCAGACTGTACTCTTATTGAAGATCCCTCTGAAGGTGGAGAGCCAGAACCTACCGACGATGTGTCTATATCCAGCCAATCCTCATACTCGGACTCGAGCAATTCCCAGTTGATTAAAAAGTCAACCGCTCAACACGAAATCAGCCATGGTGGCTTGGATTTCAAAATAATTTTGGACTCAAAAAACGGTCCTATTACGATCCACCTGGTTGCCCCGTCCGCCCAAGAGAAACACGCGTGGACATCAGACATATCCCAGTGCATGGACAATGTCCACTTTCACGATCTTTTGCACGGATCCGACTCAGCATCGGTGGCAGTACCTCACTCAGTCCGGTCGGATCCTAAGCTATTCAAGGACGACGTAGACATTCGGTTTTCGAGGACGCTTAACTCATGTAAGGTGCCACAAATACGGTATGCAACTCCACAGCGGCTGTTAGATAGACTGACCGACCTCAGATTCCTTTCGATCGACTTTCTCAACACGTTTCTCCTTACATATCGGGTGTTCACGGACTCTGTAACGGTGCTGGAAGCACTGAAGAAAGTTTATTACAATCAAGAGCCTCCAGACGCTTCTAATGACAAGTAAAATGAACTTTTTGCTTACTAGGTTGCATGATCATTTTTGGGGCAATGTAAGACTAGCAGTACATTTTGTTTCAGTATGGACGGTATTGTAGTGAAAGAGGAAGACTATGGAATGAGGCTTGAGCCTGACGCTTATCGTCGCATATCCACAACGTCAACAGTATCCGGGTATGGGACCGAAAGTGACCGGGACCCAGAGGGCAAAGGTCCGCATTGGAGGTGGAGCTACAGAAAAAGTAAATTGATTCACGTTCACGATATCTTTATGTTAACTGGATGGGAATGTTTATGTAATATGTATGATATAATCTATGTATGTCTGTAATAAATTGCATGTTTCACCTGTGCGGATTGTCTGTCTGTTGCATTGACGCTTGTAGGTATGGTACGTTCTGTTTCGTATATGATTGCAGTGGAGGAGTCGAGCGGGAGCTCATTCCTGAGTCCAGGGCCGCCCAGTCCCCCAGCTCGAAAAAAATCTGTCACGCTTCGCGTAGAAGACGTCGGGGGTCACCTACTTGTTCCTCCTGGCGGAGGTCACCCAACGGCGAGCAGTGAAACGTTAACAGAACAAAAAATATCGTCAGCCACTCCGAAAAAAAGACACCCTAGCTTGACAAGTGAAACCTCAGAGGCGTCAGAAAGTGAAGAGGAAGAACCTGTCAAGAAGCACTTGCAGGAACCAATTAGCGCTGGCAATTGTACGTCGAGATGAAAATTTTATTTTCCTCATATTATTTTTTTCATAGTATAGCTGATTTTCCTTTTCAATTTCAGCTCCAGCTCAGATTCGAAAAGCGTCCTCTACTTCCATCTACGCTGCCATTTTACAGCGTCGAGCTTCCAAACAGCGACCTTCTTATGTTGAGTCCGATATAACAGGAGCCAGCTCCACACCTCGATCTTCCTTTCAAACGCATGGCTCCGAGTCACCCACGATGAGCAGCAAGGCAGGTGTTGTCGTAACGAGCTCCAGACAATCCCAGCGTCGCTCGAGCAGTGCCTCTGCAGCTGCTGCATTTGCAATTGCTACCGCTGGCTCGACATGTGCCGCCAGGATCGCCCAGGGTCAAACTGAAATCGTCGTCCCGGAAAACGAAGAGCTCAAGTTTGTTCGTCCTCGGAAGGAAAGCGTACTCTCGAGTGCTGCAACGATGCGTGTCCTTTCTGTCCTACGTCACTGGGTTGCCAAACATTCTCAGGATTTCGAGGACCCAAAACTTCGCGACTTAACTGTATCCTTCCTTGAGGACATTTTATGCTCTCCTGCGCTACTTCCGGCAGAAAACAAAGCCGCCTCGCAACTCCTCCGACTACTCACACGAGAAGATCCGAAAAAAGTTGACCTCGTGGCTCTCCTCCAACCAACTCATACAAAGGAGACTATTGAGTCGTTATCTGCACTGGAAATTGCTGAGCAAATGACATATTTGGACCATGAAATTTTCGTTGCCATTCGGTCAGAAGAGTTTTTAGGACAAGCTTGGATGAAAGACGATAAGGACACAAGGGCTCCGCATATTACACTTATGTCACGGCGATTTAATGAGCTAAGTCGACTGGTCGTTTCGGATATAATGCGACAAACAACTCAAGTGGCGAGGCTTCAGGCAATGGAGAAATGGGCAGCTGTGGGGGACATTTGCAGGGTCTTACATAATTTCAATGGAGTCATCCAGATTACAGCAGCCTTTAACAACTCATCAGTCTACAGGCTCAAGAAAACTAATGAAAAACTCTCTAAAACAGTGAGTACCTGTACGGTAAACAGCGTATCCACAATTACATTTAACTTGATTAATTTTCTTTTCATAGACAAGAGGAACATTGGACCGGCTGCAGAGTATGATGGGGTCAGACGGCAGGTTCCGTAGTCTCCGGGAAGCGTTACATCGAGTAGATCCCCCAGGGATTCCCTACCTGGGCATGTACCTCAGTGACCTGACTTTCATCGAAGAGAGCACTCCAAATTACACCCCCGAAGGACTCCTCAACTTTGCCAAAATGAGAATGATTGCTCATGTCATTCGCGAAATTCGGCAGTTTCAGCAAACCCCGTATAAAATCGAATACAACACGAAAGCGTGCGGGTACCTGTTGGATCCCAACCTCCTCCTGGATGACGATGAGCTGTACAAATTGAGTTTGGCGATTGAGCCAAAACAAGGCCGACTTACTTCACAGTCTTCTACATCTTAAAAACAAAATCCAAATACTTCACCCTTTTTAGCATATAAACATCGTCTCGTTCCCCTTTTCCTACAAAATCAACCCATTCAAAAAACAAAAGTTATATATTTTCATTGTTCAACTCCACTAAAAGTATAAAAACCGTATAAGATAATATATCACTTCATCCAATCAATAGTTATTATTCAGAGCTCATATCATCATGAGAAGTAGAAATATGTTCACATCGTTTTTAACGTACATATTCACCACACAAAAAGATCACACACACACACAATAAATAAATCTTGTCAATCATTCCGCCTTACAAGCAAAATATATATATAAAAGCATTCGAAAATGTTTACTGTTCTATGTTAGATTGCTACTGTTCAACTGTTGGTAGTCCTCAAAATAAGTGGGTATCTCAAGCTTGTCTCACTCAATCTGTAATCAGTAATTTCTGTTCTCCTTAAACCCAAACACTTTTCCATACCGGAAAAGAAAAATGAGTCACATCATGTACATGAACGTTGTAATGATAGAAGTTGTCAAATGTATTTAAAAAATATACATATTGTACACATTAATAATCTAATGTTTAACTCCAATAATACATTAAGTTTGTTTTAAAAAAAATACCATGATCAAGAGAAACTTACTGGGGAAACTTTGTTTTTATATGGTTTACTACACATATCTGTAAGTTATGTTTAGTTTTAAAAGAGAGAGACTAAAAGAGACAAGACAACCCTTATACGCTTGTTAACACTCATCACTAGTTTCAAGTTTTTCCTTTTTCAAGATAGCCAACCTTTTGGATAATTGATTTTTTACCTCTATAGATTAAAGGCAATTTGGATTCTACATACTGCCTTTAGGCCTGATTCACACAGAGCTTGCAGCAGCAGAAAACTGTAGTTGTTACTTAAAGAATTTTCTAATCAGCTTATTATTTTACTGTATTTTTTTGGTGCTTTCTGCTCCTGCGAGGTCTGTCTGAACGAGCCCTTAGGCCTTATTCACACAGAGCCGAAAGCAGCAGTTTTTCTTATTGGAAACATGTAAATATTCTTGGAGATATTTGTTACTTAAAGAATTTTCTAATCAGCTTATTATTTTACTGTATTTTTTTGGTGCTTTCTGCTCCTGCGAGGTCTGTCTGAACGACCCCTTAGGCCTTATTCACACAGAACGTGCAGGAGCCGAAAGCAGCAGTTTTTCTTAATGGAAACATGTAAATATTCTTGGAGATATTAAAAGCAAACTGAGAAGGTGGAGCCTAATCCTATCTGGTCGGAAGAAACTCCTTTGATTAAGCTCCACCCGCACAGCTCACAGGTTGCCATAACAAACAGTAGAAGAAAATTTTTATTTTATTTTTTGCTGCTTTCAGCTCCTGCAGACTCTGCGTGAATGAGGCATTATTCTATGGATTTTTACGCGTTCCGTTTTCTGTTGGTAAAAATCACAATTCAAACTCAACCACAATCAAAGATTTGTTTTAAAAATGTGTTTACGAATAAAAAAACTCGTGATAAAAAAGTCATACGCTAAATGTTAGTAGTTTGAAAAAAAATGGAAATCAATTTTTGGTAAATGTATGCAATATAAATGTGTATATCCGTGAAAAGTTGGTAAACTTTACAAACGTAATTGACTTACGTGTTCCTGAAAAACAAAATATATTATAGTGAGGATAGCAATGAAGAAAGAATTCTGTGCATTCCAAACAGACTAATTTGCTCCAAAAGAGGAAGAAAAAAGAAAGTAATCATGAAGCTCTCATTATAACTGCCCATTAAACTGGTCTCATTTTGTAAACTAACAACAAGAGAGTATATTTTCTTGCATTATCGACTTTGATGATTTTGTATGCTTTGTTTGTAGACAAATAAAGCAAACCGAAGGGAGAGAAAGTTTGGAAATGTACATTTATGTAGAGAAAGTTTTATCAGGGTTATTTATTCAGAATCAAATAGAGAATAGATAACTTAAAATACTCAAATTTTTATTAACCTCGCAGAATATTTTATGTAGCATTTTAAGTAATTGACTAAACACGAAAAGAATATGTTTCTTGATACTTTTGTGTAAAAGAATCTGTATAGACAGTAGACTGTTTGATTACATGTGATCATCTCGTTTGTTCTCTTTCTCAAGTGATGAGTAATTGTGATCTTTCCTTCTCTGAGATAATGACTTACAGAAAAGAAAAAAATATATCTACTACTTAAAACTGCATGATATCGTCTAATTCAAGATACTATAAATTCGGACATTTGTCGATAATAAAACAAGCAGAAAATTTGAAACCATTTATCGTCTGCTTCAAATTTCCTGCCTAGTTTTAACTGTTGTATTCTTTGTATTAGTCAGTTAAGAAAATCATGTTACTGAGAACTTAGTATACTACAAAAGCATTCTTAATGTGTCTAACAAGTTTGTCACATTTCACGGTGTAAAACCGTAGCTTTTCTTAAATGAAGTCTTAACTGGATATCGTTTTCCTGCAGCTATCAGTCTAACTGACAATCACAGCAAAACTCATACGTAAACAAATATATATTATTTTCCATACAAGGTTAATACCTGCTACATTTTGATGGCTTCACAAAATCTTAAGATTTCGTATAAGAAAATCCATCTTTTTTTTGTATTTTAAGACACACTTTACATTTCAGACTTTCTCTTGTGGTGAAAGTTGGAAGCGTTTGTGTTTTAAAATGACCCAGGCCTTGTCCAGGCATTTTGAATTCTACTCTGAAGAATTTAAACTGCCTTATTCTATGGGCCTTGCCCATTACTGTGAATAGACTTGGTAGACACAATAGGCAAGAAAAAACCCCAGACACGTACAATGTTTATACTATGATATTTTATATTTCACAGTGGAAAAAAATATATATCTAGCTGTACACAAATCTATATGTATATTTAAAACAATATTTATCAAAAACATTTTCAAAGCAATGTGGACTTGTTTACAGTTGACAATTTCATGCAACAATCCTTGTTCTTTTTGTTTTCTTTAATGTAAGTCACAGCACCAACTTTTTAAATTGATTTAATTTCAATACATTATTGTACAGGGATCTCTGAACAACGCTCCCGTATCAAAGAAAATCTTTTTTTCTTTTCATCTAAAGACTGATGGCAAAGAAAAATGGACAAAACAGATAACTCATTTATATGAAAACAAGTAAATACCATACAAATGTACTACTATCCATATTTATAAAAGTAAAAAACTTCTTCTAACATTTAGCTAATCAAAAACATAGTTTTCCTACTAAATACTGTTGCCTGTTTAGAGAAAAAAGGTCCCTTTAATTTGCATTTTTTGCACAATGACAATAGAAAAGAAATTGCACAGTTATCTCTTTTGCTTCAAACAACCTTCGTCTTCCTGGACATCTTTACCAGTTGACCCACCGGTAGGAACCCTTTTTTGTGTTTTTCCTATGTTTAGTTACACTTCCCTGGACCTGCATGGTAATAATTGTTTAGATTTATAAAAATCGTGAAAAAGAAATAAGTAACCTGAGTTTAATGGCCAAACTAACAAAAAATATAAAAATTATAATCTGAGTAGTAGAAATGCAAAGAGTGTTGTTTTTGAAATAATCATGTTCGCGGGTCGGCTACAAAACAAAAATAAAGTTGAACTGCTTTAGTTAATCAGTCTAAAAAGAAGATGTTCAATAAAAAATACTGCTTACAATAGTTATTTAAAGTAGATCAAAGGGTAAACAATTTCTAGCTTGTTTAACAATACAGCTGAAGAACAATCAAAAATTAGCTATAAAAATTTAATAGGATGATGTTGCATGCATGAAGTTTTAATTAGACTATAATTTTGTACACGCACTCAATTTTAAGTTTACGACAAACGAAGAAGAGAAAAAAAAATTCAAAAAATGGATTGAGTTTTCATGAAAATATTAAAATATTTTACTACAATTTACTGGAAAGATTATAACGAACACAGAAAAATACCTTCAGAGCTATGTACTTGAAACATTATTGAAATGATAACTTTAAAAAAATGTATTCAAAAAGGTTAAAACCACTCTTTTTTAGAAGAGCAAAACATTTGCAAATAACATCCAACACGATAAAGTTATGTTTGATCTTCAAACACGGAAATAATTTTTCTTTTTGTCGTGTGGGAGGAGGAGAAGGAGAATACAGTTTTGGGAGTGACCGTTAGACGAGAAAAACAAATCGTTTCTGTGTAAAAAAAACTAAACAAAAAAAGAATGTTCGACGATTTTAAGCGTAACATAATTATGATCAATAAAAAATGTCTGAATTTTATTTGGGACACAATTAATCAAACCAAAACGAACATGCATATGAGTCAAATTTTCAAAGCAGTAATTGTTTTGCCAAAAAATTTAATTGACTTCGAAGTACTATCGACTATGGATACTATAGTCGTCGATCGGTATCTTGTTCCGTTGTCTTTCCGCCACTCTGCCTCTCCGTGGTTCCGGGACTCCGTGTAAGGCCTGAAGCCTATACGCTTAATCCGATTGGGCTGAAACTTTGTGGGGGGTTAGTACAGCCCCATGGAAGAACATGAACTTTTGAGCCCTTTCGGATAAGCTCTTCACAGGGTTCCGCAGTACAAAGAATTAACCAAGCGCCCTGGGTATGAAAACCCGCATTTCTTGCATTCCTCGCATTTGTCCAATTTGGCATTTTCATGACGATTTTTGGCTGGCTTTCTTGTTTGTTTGCCATATATGATTGTTATCTTTACCGTCTTTACCATTTTAGTAGTCATCAGATCAGCGCGTAGTTTGTCAAAGATGAGCAGCGGTAATGGTAATGCACCTCAAACTACGAACCATTCAGCTAGCTGTAAAGCCATAATTCAGAGAAATTTAAGGTGGCTGATGCAAAAAATACATAGCATCATACACGTCAAAGACCGTCCAAGCAAGAACGCGGAAGAAATCCCGGTTGAAAAAAAAGTGAAAAGGGAAAGTAGCGCGAGAAAGTCGGTTAAATTTTCAGTTTCACCTTCTTTCATTGCGTCTGTAATTGCTTCAAGCTTACACTCAACTCAAAGCCAGGATGAAATTGCAAGTATAGGGGAATACGTTATTTCCCCCGATGCTACCCATGTTGGTGAAGATGTGCAGGTGTCCTTGGATTTGGAGCCAGCGAAAACACGTATTAATTATGCAGACCGTGAAATCAGCGGGGAGGATTCTGCCAACATTTTTTTCCTTCCAACTTGTGTGAGTTTCTTTAAAGACTGTTTTGTACTCGGCCCTGAGGCAGTTTTCCTCATTTATCTCTTCTGCAGATCCGTAGATTGATATACAGCTATCTAAACGACCCTGATATCCACTCTCTCCGATTGACGAGCTCAGCTATTAAAGAGGATCTTGAATCTGTTCATGGCATTTGTCAACGTGTTCATGATGCCCTTGTCGACCATGAAGAAACACTAAGCAAAGGAATATCAAAACTCTATATCGACCAGTTTATAAGAACAGGAGTTAACTACTCTACCTTGTTACCGCGACCTGACCTCTTAAAAGCCCTCATCATTTCTGGTCCAATTACCCCAACACACTTGGAATTCTTCCTGGATATGGGAGAAAATTTAGAAGAGCTGCAATTAACTTTCAAGCAACCCATTCAGGAGACGATTTTGCTGGGCGTTAAAGCAATGACTCTTTGTCGTCTCAAAATTCTCCGTATTAACAGCGTTAACAGTGCCATGTCTGAGTGTCCTATAGTTTTAAACAGCGTTAAGAGCATTTTAAATGAAATATCTATGCCCAGACTGAACACATTTGAGATCAAAGTTGTGGCATGTATGCCATTTACCCTGAGAAGTTACCATTTAGCTGCATATAGGTTTATCGAGAAGTGCGTGTCGCTAAAATCAGTTGCTGTATTTTTACGAATGGTGGAAAATGCAGACGTCGCGGCTCAAAGAGAAGACATTTTATTGATTAACGCCCAGCTTGGATCAAGCAACAAATTGTCATCATTGAGCCTTAACATAAATAACAACAATCAAGTTTGGTACTCATTGTTGGACTCACAAACTTGTTTGCAAAGCTTGCTGATTCATATAAATGGTCAGCTATGGAATCGTCTTATCCTTGTTCTAGACAGGAACGCTACTTCACTCAAGTCTCTTTCCGTTTCTGATCTCTGCTCGACGGCCCACGACGGTATTACCACGGTCCCTGTTGACCTCGGCCTGCTCCGAAATTCATGCTGTTTGGAAGTCTTGAAAGTGGAACAAATCGACTTAAACATTCGTGGATTGGAGTCTCCTGAAGTACTTCGAGTCTCTAGTCTTCCTCCATCGATAAAACACATTCGCTTGTGTCATCTCAAGCTACAACCTCATCAAGCTATGTACATCATGCTCAAGTTGCCCCAGTTGGTTCAAGCCGACTTGGAGTGCTGGACAGACTCGGAAGCAACTCTTGCCAACTTTCTTTGTGTCATAGCGTTCCTCATTAAATTTGACATGACCCCGGTGAAAGTTCTTTCAATAGGAGATGTTAAGCGAAGAATGGAGAATCAGGAAGGCATCGTAAATAAGCTGGTGAGTGCGTTATCCAAAAAGGCGACTGTTAGTCGAAGCCATTCTGAATTATATTCTTATCTTGACATAACTATAGGGAGTAGGCGAGTTTATTAACGAAACGAGCAAAATAATAAAAACGCTATTAACTTTATTCAGTATTATTATTCCGTTGAAACCGAAACAAAACTCATACTACCATGAGAAGAAGTAACTTGTATTCTGGTGTAATGGCGCTTTCCCTTCTTCCTCGGAACGGACTCGCTTTTTGTTTTTAACGGATTCAATGGAACGAACCAGAGTCTGACTTATCTTTGGTCCTGATTAACAATCTCGTTTCTTGTTATTCTATTGTCTTCGTATCTTACATATTGTTGGGTGATTTCGTGAGGACACCACCGAAAGTACGGTGCTATACAGAATTTCTGATCACAGCGAAACTTCAAGAACAGTGACAGGGGCCTAAAATTACATATGTATCAATAGTCGGAGGATTTATTGAAAGTAATCTTCTGTAACAGGGTGTACAAATCTTAGTTGAAAGTTGGCATGAATGATAGTTGTTAATAAAAATTTTATGAATCGATGTACATGTTTTCAATACGAGCACGACGCGACAAGGGTGCAGCCTTCTCCTTTTCGCGAAGTTGTTCC
>VICI01002161.1:0-17916 GCA_019593645.1 Akabosia matsudoensis | reverse complement strand
GGTACTACATGCACAACATTTTATATCATTCATTCTTACCTCTCTTATTAACCAACTCACTCCATTCAACGCATGCAAGCTAAAAGCACGCTCGTCGTGATTCCTTTCATATACAGAATCTGGAATAATTCAATCCGTTACCCGTTAGAGAAAACAAAGAGGAAAAGAGATGATATACATACTGATTTTCAGGGATCATTCCAAGCTGGAGAAATCCTGGTGAATACAAACATTTAATTACTAATTACCCAAATGTTTCCAATAATGCCGTATGCCTTCGGTGTTTTCATGATATCGAAATGCTTTCTGTTGGTATTATATTAGCTAGAAAATGGTCCTTCACACGTGACATCTACAGAAGAAAAGGGATAGTGAAAGAACGGATGGATAAACCTCTTTTCTCTGGCTTTTATGCTGATAGTAATCAGCATTGCATACAGACAAAGGTGAAAAGGCATAATGGGAAAAGACGCGGCACAGCCACATTTGGTTTCCTGTCATGAGCAGTTGCACAAACATACGTATCAGTTTCAGTCAAATCATATATAATTCCGCTTCGTCCATTAGCAAAGTATATACTTGAGGCAGTGTTCAGGTGCAATTTCGGCTCTAACCCAGCACCCTACAGAGTTATAAGTGTAAAAAATTCTGTAAAAACAAAACACGAAGTAGCGAGTTTTCACGTTTTTATCCTTTGGCTTTGCATGCGTGGCATATCAGTAATATTTTCTTCATCGACTTGAGCTTTCTCTGAGTCATATGAATGGTGTTTTTTGCCACATTGACTTCCGTCTAGGTATTCATGCCTACAGCCAGTTAGTCACTCCGCAGGCATTCAGGCAGATAGGTGTAAATATTATTATACGTGGTGAAGCTAAAAACGTGCGATTTGTGTGCATGGGAAATATGTGGTTTGTTACTATGTAGCACTGCACTTTACTAGTAGAACAGTTTATGGGGCTATTACTGCAGAGCTTTTCCCTTATGAATAATGTGCATCATTTACTTGTGTGTATGTGTATATAAAGTAATCATGAACGAGTCTTGCTGAAATGGAAGCACGAATAATATTTCTTAGCTGAATGAGGCGAACAGATAGATTTTAATGGCTGAAATAGACGTTGGAAAAGGCTATGGAGAGGGAGAAAATTGGGCATTTTCCCGCAGCGTTTGCGACCTAAAAAACGTTGTAACTGGAGCTGGTTTTGCTTCAAGGAATGTATGGAAGGCATAAAAATAGACTATGTAAAATGAAAAATGATAAGCATATCAAAGTGAGAAAAAAGTTAGTTTTGCCTACAAAAACTACATAGAATGGCTTGTATACATCATCATCATGACCAGAATCCTTCCGTTTTTGAGGATATTACTAGTGTTTCCATAGTGAAATGGTGATAGTGATGATGTAGTTTTTCCTGGAAATCTTCAAAATGTTCAAAGAGACTACGTTCTTCAACTGGGTGAATGTTATAAGAAAAGCTGCAAAACCGTGCTATTTAGACAATGCTTTCTTCTACTTTCTTTGGTGTGGCTAATAGAAAGAAAATGTAATATCAAAACAAAATAGTTTTATCCCGGATTTTCAACAAGATAGAGCAACAACAAGCACCTGACGATTGTACCCTTCAAGTGGCAACGGTTATAATGGTTACATGGAACTTCTTGCTTTAAAAAATAGTTGTGGATTCAAAGAAAAAACTGCGGAGACGGTACTTAAGATGGCCATTCAAGCAATTGTACATATCCCTGCTACTTTAACCAGAATCCGTTTAGTTTGTTTTGCGTAAAATTATAAAAGCAGACCGCTTTATGATGGATACATAACCATTTTACATCCAGCCTTTTGGTGGTCTACTTGTTAGCAGACAGCCTCATGCGGTTTTCATGTGTGTGGAGTGTGGATCAGAGTTGACAAGGCTATCTGTTGTAGGCAACCGCGGAGTCTTTGTTTTATGCATGGTTTATGGTGACTATTAACCACAACCATAAAAAGATTCTTTGCATATTTTACTGCGTTGCCTGTCTCCACATTGAATTTGAATCAATTTATTCACAGGTTTGAATATCTCTACAAATTCCCATCTTCCTTTCATATTCCCTTTCCCTCGTATTGCAGTCCTAGGTAGCCAGTTCATAGAGCTGTCTGGAAAAAGCTTTACATTTCATTATACGCACTACTTCAAAGGCTGAAGAATTTTCCGTGCATGTATTATTTTGATTCTGCACATGTATGCCAAACACAAGACGAGCATCATGCAAAGAAGTTTACATCTTATATGATTACTAGCGCATGTATACTTTAATTCGTTATAAAATAGATACTGGTCTATTTCAGATGATCGTAGGATACGCTTGCAAAAAAAAAGAGATTGAAAAGTTGAGCAACAACTAAATATAATCCTCATGTCCATGTATGCATCTTTTCATCTATGTTTTAACTTCTCATACACGATGTTATTGCGCAGAGATGCGTTTCTTCCATATTACGTTTAGCTCGCTGATTAAATGATAATATACAAAGTTTTGCCAGTTTACATTTCTTATCATGCTGTTTTCATACATTGAATCACAAACTTGCTTGTATGTAGCAGAATTTGGCCCGGCTTGTTTTTTTTACGCAATAGTAAGTCTGTAAGTGTGATTAAAGGCATTAACTCATGGGTTTTCTTTATTGAATTGTTTTAGACCTATCTTTGCCACCAGAGAACACCTTACTTGGCAAGGAATACTTTGGTAGAGGGGCTGAAGCTTTTCGTACTTACAGACTGATTAAGCTAGCAGTCTGCCACAGACTCAGGCTTGTGTACGGAGAAACTTTGACTGGGCAACTTATTTAATCCATGAAAGAGTCTAATCATCAAGTGACTGGTAATTTGATGTGGCTTCCACAAAGTACCCGAGAACCGCACAAAATAAACGCTAATTAAAGGGAAAGTTTCACCCGGTAAATGCTTTCGGGCTAGAAGGAAGTTACCTACTTTCCGCCTATGCACTTTGAACAGCGACTATCTTGGTGCCGACTAAAGGTGGTTTCTTTTTCACATCGGATCACATCGTGTGGAGTGTGCAAGAGTACTCCTGATGTTTACCCTGCTCCAGTCAACCATGATTAGGCACGGTGAAATGACTTTGCCACGGAGTGACGAGATTGAAAACTGTTTTAGTACGGCTTCTCAAACATAATTACACGGATTTGTATCTGGTTGGATGTCTGTGCTTCGGTTTTCTCCACTTGAATTGTTTCTTCCTTGTGAGGTAATCAGCAAGACAATAATTCCTCCATTGTCTAAACCACCTGAGTCGTGACACC
Organism: Akabosia matsudoensis; assembly: GCA_019593645.1. NCBI lineage: Eukaryota > Metazoa > Arthropoda > Collembola > Entomobryomorpha > Paronellidae > Akabosia > Akabosia matsudoensis. Next base: position 14,606 of record VICI01002161.1, on the reverse strand, counting down.
TGACTAGGCTTTGACATATCGAGACAAAATACGCTGACCACTGCTTGCAGGAAATCATGGTACCTAAGGATCTGATGAATGAACTGTTTCCTTTTTCCTTGCACTGATTCTGTCTGTGGAACAGCTCGACTGAAATATACTTTTTTGTGTTGTGGGGGGTAATTTGTGAACTGGACAGGAAGAGAAGTCATCTTTTCAAGTCGATGGGAGTAAAATGAGAATGGACCTCCGTGTTATCTTTCATTTACTAATGTATAAAAGGGGAAAGTGTGAAAGTTGAATAAGAGAAAGAGAAATTGGAACTTTGATGGCTTGTGCTAAGGCTGTACAATAGGCGTGAATTTTCGCAACCTATTCTTCATTAACTTTGAAGATAACAAAAGGCAAAAAGATGGAGGCATTTGGCTAGGGGAAGTGATTTTTGATTTATTAAAGTCATTTCCCGTCTCCATCTCATTTGCTAACAACAGACAAAACGCTAGTTCCCTGGAAGTGTAGTTTTTCCTTTTGATCCTTCACGTTCGGGATGCTTTTATACAGTGCAAAAATGACGGCAGATAAGTAAATCATCTTATAATCGAGGAGACAAACAGTTTGGGAGGAGATTCTTAGGCGCACTATCTCCAGACACTTTCATTTGTTGGAAAAGTTGGTTTGCAGTTGTGAAACTAACAACCGTATCATCCTCATCGTTGTCGTTTCCATTAATACTATCATTATGCCACTAAAGCTGAGAAGAACACTTTCAATGGAAGATCTCCAGAATGCATCCGACGACGAGATGGATGTATTACTTTCAGCATCTCAGAGTCCAACGAAAACTGGAGGAGCAGGGCAAGAAGAACATTCCTCTCTCCCGTATAATGGAGCAACTCAACGAGAAAGAATGTTCCCTTTCTCTCTTATCACCGATGAGTCAGCGAGTCGTCCCCGACCAAAACCAAATGCTCACCCAATCATTGTGCCAGTTGAAATGCCGGAAAGTGATGACTTCTTTTTACATGGACCACAAGCACCTATCTTGAAAATCGACTCAACCTCGGTGGCCAACGCCACGATTGAGAATGGCAACGCGGGAGCCATTAGCAATGAAGCAGCATGTACAATAGGGGCATCATCCTCAAACTCAACCACATATCAATCAATTCCCAGATCTAAAAGCGTAAGATTTGAAGAACCCGAAGATTATTCCTATGATGAGGATTACACAAGTAGAGGAAAAGATAGAAAAAATGGTGTTCAAAATCAGGTAAACAATACACATGTTCTTTTAAATCATGAAGCATCAAGTGAAATTGAAGTCTAGAAACATATTTTTCGTAAATGTCCTAAGGAATATATGAAGCTTATGTAATTTTTGCGCATCCTTGATTAACCCTCCATAGGTGAACCAAGTCACGCAAAAAATGAAGGATAACATAGGCCGTCTGTTGGAAAGAGAACAGAATTTAGACTCTCTCGCCGACTTGTCAGATCAGGTAAAATTTTCCTCTCCACGATAGAAAATAAGATTTCTTCCCAGTTCCTGTTCTCAGTTCTCAACTCATCGCGTTGAGTGAAATCAGTGAACAAGAATGACATCAGCTTCCGTATTATGTTGATGAGACTATGTTTTAAAGCTATAATCCCAAACAAAGAAAACATTCATCTTCGATATTTTTTTCACACTGTGTTTCTCTTTTCTTTCATTTTCCCTTAACGTTTAGCTCCATTACTCAGGGGATATTTACCGACAGTCGACAGAGCATCTTCGTCGTAAACTCTGGTGGAGACAGCAAAAAACGCGCTTGGTCCTGACAGCCGTGTTCATTTTCTGTACGATATTGCTGTTTGTGCCACTTATCAGCAGATTACTCAGATAAAAAGTACACAACGCACGTCCTTCATTGCCATCGTCTTCGTCGCCAACATCGTCTTTGCCAGTCTGCTTCCGATAGTAGTTTGTTATACGCGCGAAAGTCATCTTTAACAACTTATGTATGAAATCTAATTTCACTGATCTAATCTTAGTGTGATCTTTCAATTTCAATATGGAAATGGATATACCATATCAAAATACGAGACAGTTATGAGCATTGCTTATGGATTACAGAGTTTTTCAAGAGAAAATTCATCTGTATTAGTTGTTATCGGTTTACAAATGTATGTCAGTTGACATTGACATATTAGCTCGCACATTATCATAACTTCTACACACACCAAAAGCCTGTGTTTTTTGTCTGTTTTGTAGATCAAACAAAGCAGTTGAGTTCAACATTAGTAGGAAAAAGTCGCTACCAAGTACCGATAGGTCGAAACATGGAAAAGAGTGAAGCTAAACAAGAGTCAGAGTGTTGTTGCAATGAATTATATTATCGAACAATTTTTTCACGCTGTTTTGGGGTACATAGATATAGTGGATAGACCTATACAGTTTTTAATAGACTAGATTCTATTAAACTCGTTTATGAAAAAGTCCTTATTTTTCCAACATTCCACCAATGGTGAAAATTCATTTTACACGAGAAAGAAAACATGCAGCTGGAGAAAGTTGAAAAGGAGCGGAATGTCAATAAAACAAGTCGACACTGAAAGCCCCATTAGCCGCTGTCCTCTGGAATAAGACAACTACAGCGACATCAATTTTCTCCGTGGTTCCACATTTTGCAAGGAATTTGCATACAAATAGTGACGAGTAATAGTTATAGTCATCCAGTTATTTGTTTAATCAGAACATGTGATTGCACTTAAAACTGTACGAGCTCATTTACTTTTCCTGTTTTTAAAAATTACTTCTCTACTGCTATTGATAGGAGATTTACAAACATGACAATCGAGGTTCTTCTTAGTTCCAACAATTTGTTAAATAGAACTATATAGTTATGATTATCAGTGGATATTTCTGAAATATTTCTAGATATATCTTGCAATTCGAGATGACATACATTTACTTTATCCCATCATTTTTGACTATGTATGTTGCTTCTCTTTCCCTATTTCAATTTTATAAAATCAGTTTATCTGCTGGAAAATTACTGTCAAATTGGGCATTTACCTATGGTTCGTCTCTCCTTTTTAAACGAATTTTTCATTAAAAAATGTCTTCCTGGATGGAAAAAAGGATTTAAAGTTGCTGCTTCAATGGACCCTGTTATAAGAAGATAACATTATGAGCAGAAAATGGCATGTCCTTCATCCTTTCACTTTCTCCTTCACATTAGTCCCAAGCTCCGTTGGGCGTGTCAGTACATAAGGTAAAAATGGCAACCTTTAGAAAAACAACGTGAACCGTTAGCAAAGTGTCATTTCGAAGCTTCCAGGCAGAAAAAAACTATTATTTTGTTGACTGACCATCCAAATTGATTTAACATTTAGTTTGAAGAAAGAAAAAGGGAATTATAGGAAAAATACTTGTCACAAGTATGTTAAAAGTCAAATTGTCTATGCAGATACGGAAGTGAGAAAGAGAAGAGAAAGTTTTCGGTCGAATGGGATAAGGGGAATGGGTTTTCTGCTTTCACTTTTCCATTTTGGTCTAATTCCAAAGTGGTCTATTTGATACTTCTGCACCAAAACTTCGCATAAAAACAGATGCAAAGGTTTGCAGTTTTTGGAACGAACAACGTGTCTTCTCGTTGAATACATATTGTTGTTGTTGCATAGGTGGATCGTTATTAGTATTCCATGAGCTATTGACACCAATACAGGCTACATAGGTTGGTTTCTGTTTCTGAGGAAAATGTTTTGTACTGGCGAAGTCAGAAAGTATACAGTGTATGTGCAAATTTATGGTAGATTAGGTGAGACACATGCTACAACCATCAACCCATTTATACTTCAATGCCTTATGTAAAAAGAACCGTATATCAGGAAAGTTAAACGTGTGATTTGGACCACAATGTAGAAACAAAGCAATCACTTTTTCTAGAAAGCTAGACTATAGCCGTAGAAAAATCCATTTCCTAGAATGTTAAAGTATGTGCGAAATGAAATTGTAACTTTTGCTAGCGATTTTCAACAATGTTCGTATAGATTGTGTTATAAGAAAAAATGGGACATCACAAAAGGAAATTTGGAATGTTGTCTTTTGATACAAACCTAATAAAAATATACGTTATGAAACATGAATCAAAAGAAATTATTGAAAGAAACTTTTAATGTTCATTCATGCAATCATCATTAGGTAACGTATTCCTTTTGTATTTTACATCGTAAAAATATTAATTTTTAATAAAAAATCACAGCTTTGGTACGGTCACAGTACATTTAATTAATTGGTCCTTGTTATTTCTCTGGCTTTTCATGGAAATTTTTCTGGTCACAAAGCGTCAGCCTTCCGTTTCTTTAAATACTTTGTCCCAAAACTTCATTCGTTTCTTGAACGGGTCTGGAATCACGTCAACTTGTTTGTTCAAAGAGTACCAAGTCACAGGCTTTTCTCCATTTAACTGAGCAGCAGACAATGGTAGCCAAGTCTGTTTGTTGGACCACACGTCTACTGGCTTCCTAATATCCATTTATATCACAAAAAATTAGCATCAAATATACGAACACCATGGTCGGAGTAGATGCTTTTGATTCTATTATGGGTAAGTCAAGATTAAAACTTTTTCTCATCTCGAGTAGATTCCTCATAATTAGTAATGCTCATTTACCACGTGGTATTGTTAATTCAAACAATTTTAGTCAAAAGTTACTTACTGATGAATACTAAATGTGGCCCATAAGTGGACCAACTGTCGAGAAAAAATCTCCTCCTCTGATCCCTTCTGGAAGTGATGGTTTACAGGTAACGACGGCGTTAGGAATTCGATTCCATCCGGAAATGCCCTTCCTAGATAATGAGAAACATAAAAGTTAAAAGTTTGTATAAAAATTACCTTCGCATGGCTAATTCCAGAAAACGTTATAAAAAAGCATAATCATAAAACGCTACACACAAAAATATGTCTCTGGAGTAAAGTGTGTACTTTGTTGAGTAACTCCTTTATTTGACAGGAGAAAAGTGGAAAAGAAAAAAACAGAGTAAATGCAATTTTGTCGTTCTTGTTGCGAACTCAATGCACGCACGCAAAGCTTACCATAATGATCAGATACCGAATAGTTCCTATACTCTGGAAACGTTATAAGATAAGGGTAGACTGGTTTATCATGAGCATAAGTCATGGTAAATTTCCAGAGGCCGTATACAACAAAAATATCGTATAAGAAATTGCTAAGGCTCTTGTGAAGGACTCGGGTTGTACTAGTATCACTGCCATTGTTCCACAAACTCTCTATAAAATACAATTGCTGAATTTCAGTGAAAATCCCCCGTCCAAAATTTGCAACGTCTAATCCTGGAATCTGCTGGAGCACTCCGACCAACCACTGAGAAAGCAGTTCTCTATCCACTCCAGCTCCTTTTCCATGAACCTCTTGCTGGAACGGAAGGACAACTGAAATCCAATAAGAGTAACATCAACAATAGTGAGCACTGCACATCTATCTGTTTCATTTCCTATAGGCTCCTCACAGACGTCAACTTTTCGAGTAGATTTAATTCAAACCTTGGAAAATAAATTGAAATGTAAACGACTTAATACAAAGTGCAAATAGCTCTCATCAGCATTTCATTCCCCAAGCTAAGAAAGTTGGGTATGTATATCAAACATGTTTTGGGACAAACAAGTGAGAAGAAAATGCATGAACAAAAATGAAAATATTGCATACCTCGGCTCTCTGTCATCAATATGTTGCCTTTGAGAAATTCATCGGGCGAGTACATTCCAACAAGCAGAGGAACTCTTTTGTACTGTCTCTGGGAGAGGAGCATCGCGGGAGACTTTGCGAAAAAGGAATGTGGACACATTGTAAACCTGTCACAGGTTTCCATTGAGGGCTGAAATGGTGATGAGAAGTCAAAGTACTGCTCCTGTAACGTATTTATAAAGGATAGCTATAACTTTCAACCTTTTTCTTTCCAGTCATGCTGGGCGCGATTGTTGGAGACAATTGCTTTATCAAATATCCTATACTATCAACTTCACATGAGTAACACACGGTTTTATTGCAGCTGGAACGTGTATAACTTACAGAAATGAATTTTTGACTTTGCATCAGATCCTTGAGTCTCTTTGTCTTCAAACACTCGACTAGAAGATGGGGAGGACGATGAGGGCATTCCAAATCATCGGAAAATCGTTTCGCTGATGTTGTCGTATGTGGTAAAAATGTAGGGAACATCAGACCATTTTGAATTATTGCAGCTTGAAACAAGCCTGTGCGTTTGGAGAATTTCTTTTGATTAAATATTTAACGGTTCGATGAACCAACTCCTGAGGGGAGCATGCCGCTTCCCCTCAATAATATACGAAAGATGTTATTTTATTTGAAACAAAAAAAGGTCTACAACCCACCTTTTGAACTTTGCGACAGAAGCAAGGCTTCCACTGAAGCAGCACCTACCAAAAACGCACTTTATTAATTGTTCCAGAAAATGTACATTTACGATGAATCAAAGTATGTCAGTTCTTGGTAGACGGTATAAGACAGTTGCCAAAAACTACACAGCATAAACGTTCAGCCTCCATTCCAAGAGATCGGGTATAAACGATTTACCTACCTGCCTCAATACCAGCTATAGTGATTCGTCTCTTGTTTCCCCCAAATGAGCCTATGTTTGCATTGAGCCATTCCAGAAAAGTTACTTGATCGTACAGTCCCAGATTAGAGGTCCCTTCAGTACTCAGAAATCCTGGAAGTTAATCAATAAAAAATTAGTAAAATCAACTGCCTCCCCATGGATTTTACTGATTACAAAATTTCCAGGAGCGTAATGAAAACAGGCATAACAAGCATATATAAGTTTCAATATTTGTAAAACTACCTAATGACCCCAATCGGAAATTGAACGTAACGCAAATGACATTTTCTGACATAAAATGACTAACATCGAAATTCCCTCCATTGCCGGATTTAAAAGAGCCGGAGTGTATGAACACAATCACTGGAAACCCATCTTTGTCGATGGGCTCGTCCTAAAACACATATGGAACCCAGAGTTTCAAGCTACATCATCATTGTCAAATTTTCCTCATGTAAACCTCATCATGTCCCACATCCACTCTTCAGGGAAATAGAGAAAAAAGTCGAAAATTCTATTACATTAGGTACAAACACGTTAGCTAGCAAACAGTCCTCCTTTCCCAACATGGTACCGTTTGGGGTGAATTGCGGACATGGTGTGCCGAGGGACTGGGCCAACAAAGGCAGGGACATCATATCCAAATCCGTCATCGGGACAGATTTCTGTAACGGTAATAGAAAAAAAACTACTATACACCAGCACATCATTATTGCATTGAGCTTCAGCGGGAGACAGGATTCCACCCACAGTTAACGTGATCCCGTAATGAATCGCAAGAAAATTCCTCTGCAAGAGGAATGTGGCTGGCAGTGGTCAGACAATAAAGAGAGAAGTTTAAGTTTACTCCGGGTTTAGTACCTCGTATCGCTTCGGAGTGGCAGCATATCGAATGCCCAGAAATGCATGGAACTGACATTTCTCGTGCTCTCCGCAGCTCAAAGTTTTACCGAAATATAGACCGTGTTGTAACTGAGCGTACGGTGAACCGTTAAGTACTTGAACTCTTTTCGTGGTGTCTCCTGACACGGAATTGCACTCCCTCAGGATAACTATGAGAAGGGTAATAATTATAATTGAACTCGAAACTAGTCTGTGTGAACGCATTTTGACAATGACACGAGATATCTGGCCCAGCAACTTGGAAAAAACTTTTCACCACTTTCATTTACAACTTTTGTACGGCACATTTCGTTCTTTATTTTTTAGTTGACTTGCTCATTTACTCTTTGTCAAGACTTCGGGAAATGAAATGTCTAGGTTCACTCTGAGATGCATTGACACGCAAACCATTGGCAAATGCAATGCATTCAAAAAGAATAAGGGAAAATAACATTCCTTTCTTGTTGACGAACAATGGTTAATACTTTGCTTATGAAAATCCATTAAATTAATTGCAGAATTGTACACAGGCAAAGTCCTTCAGCGCCCAGTTCACAACCCAGATTAATTTTTAGAAAGATTTTAATAGGACATGGTAGAGTATGACGAGGTAATATACTTTTGTATTCGGTTCTTCACGTCTGGGCTTGTGATTGAGAGTGCGGCTAGTATTTACAGGTACACTGGACAGGTGTGCAACACTTGTTTTCTGCAATCTCAAAGATTTCATACGTAGCCGTCTTGGTCTGAACTGAGAGAATTCACAGGTGGCAGGGGTAAGAAAATCACGGAAAGGAATAAAGCTTGTATCATAGTCATCCAGGCAAATGAATGATTCAGATTCATCACATATGTTCACGTAGAATATAGCCACAAATAATTCATTTAATTTTGACTAAGCCAATGGGATCAAAGCTGTCACTGTGCATTCTTTCATAATGTGCAGAACATAGGCTGGGACAATCGCTGAATTTTTTATGGACAACCAGAAGTGGCTGGTATGGTAGCAATATGAAGCAGTTGTAGGTGCAGGTTAGTTTTAAAAGAATATGCTTCAGATTTTTATGCTAAATGGAATAGATTTGCACACTTTACGCAACATGTTTTTACAATTTGATATAGGCAGAGGTGATAAATATTTTATTTATTATTTGTCAATATAGTATTTCCAGTGCTCGTTTAACAACAACAGTTTTACTTACTGTTCATAATTCTATATAATTTTAATAATGATAATATGTGAACGGACATGTTTTTTTGTAATTGTATTATTTTAGTTTACTCTTAAGAGAGAAAAAATTATAATATTATTTAGCACCTTTATTCTCGCCTTGAATTACAGTATTTCATAGAATTTAATATTGTGTTCATACACTTTACTTTATCAGGCATGCTACTATCAATGTTGTATGGTCCAATTTTATGATCATGATTTAAACTTGAGTCTACTTTCGAAAAAGTTTTATTATGGGCCTGCACAACAATAGAACAGATCTTACATATGAACGTCTAGAACAGTCAAGTAGTAGTCCTAGGAGGTATGTATGGGAACTCCATTACACAAAATCTTTCTTTCTTGGAGATACAGCCCTACAGCCAACATTTTTACCTAGAGCCTAGTATTTCAAAAATCCATGTTTGGAATCGAGCAATGAACGAGTAATGGTCTACTCCGGTCGACTTTGATATTTTAAATCTTAAACGAAGTCTAGGTATTTTGATTATTATTATTATTCATCTACTTCCAATGGTCTTTTTTTGCCGATATCTATTAACGGTACAGAACACGTCTTGCGAATCGTCATGTCTCTGTTGATAGTATGGTTAGTGTTATAAGATTAACTATTGCATACAAATCCCGTCATACATATGTACTATTTTTCTTTTTTGAAGTAGTAGATTCATTGATCATCTCTACTGAGTAATAAAACACTACTGGAATGCTGTAAGATAGCTGGCTTAGTTAAACTGACATTATTGCTTCATTCCACAGAGCTAACTCAAGATGTTTCAAAGATGAATAGCCTGACGATATGTAGAACAACAAAGGTGATATGAGCTTCAAAATATCGAGTTTTCTTTATCTCTATTTATGTCAAATAATCACACGTAATCACTTTTACTGTGGCAAACATTAACTCAAATGACGAACCAGAAAAAAAATTGATTCGAAAAAATACTGAGTAAGCAAAAAAAACGTAAATTTTACACTTGTTGACGAGGCTGACTACCAAATAATTAAAAATTTCTTGTTTAGTAGGACTTTCAGAAGTCTCGACGAATATTTTGATTATTATTGAGATACGCACTCGTTTTGTCAATTGAATTTGATATTACAGCTTTTGACTTTGACTTTCAGATCGCCTTTCCCTTTCTATTTGCCCCAGTCTTTGCTCCAAGGGTTCAGAGAATATCCAGGTGTCCCCAGCAGGAATGAAGAAACGAGGTTTCCATGTTTCCCCGCGGGCACTGCGATCACGAGCTTCGTTTCTTTGGCGTTCCTCCAGGAATTGCTTTGATTGGGTAGCACTGTCTATTTCCTTGTACCTAATGTAAAAATGTAAGAACAGAGAACAGGCGATAGACAAATGGCACATTTAAATAAGACATGCAACTCACTTTAAACCTTTGGTTACGTCCTTCCAAAGTCTCCGAGACTCAAAAACTTCTTGATTACTGATAGGCCTAGTACGTTTCCTAATAATTTTTAGCTTTTTCACATCGACAAACTTTTCCACGCGACCGTCTGACCATTTAGCCATCATTGAGCCGTTCCATTCCCCATCAACTGATAAGAAGGGTTTTTTCTTATCCTCTGGGCTAAAAACTTGTGCGGTTATCTGTAACAAATGAGAGAAATGTTAATCAGGCAATTTATCTCCTCACACACCAACCATCCACAAGTCTTTGGACCTTCAGCAAAATTTCTTTCAAAATACCTTGTTCTTTTCACCATTGAAAAATGGTTTTGTAAGGAACTCCACCCTGGCACTGTATCCCGTTTGAGCTGACGAGATAGTCACGGGACCACCCAGCTCCACCCATGGAACGGTAAGAATGGATCTGGCATAACCATTCGGAAATCCTAACACATAATCTTCTCTTGTAGGTTTATGAATTGACAGGGTAGCGTGTCCAATATTATTTACACCTATTGACGAGAAGTGCAAGATCAGCATGAAACTAGATAAATTCATGTTCTCCGATTTTCACCTAATCGTTTCTGATACCCACCTATAGAGAGTCCCAGGAATTTTGATTTCGTCCATATATGAGCATTTAAAGATATTTTCTTGGAGACATGTTCTGCATAGAACGCAGAGATAGGGGGATGATGGGAGACTTGTTCACCTAAAAATACTAACGAATGCTTATCTGCTACCCACGGAAATAACGTTCCGTCTTCGTTAACCATATTTAAGGCTCCATTTGGTTGTAAAATTCTTGTTGAATTGTTGGATTGAGATTCATCAGGAGCGGCCGGGGCGGATTTAGCAGAAAGACAGTCCTTCATGTTCCAATGGCACTGGAAAAACTCCCCTAAAATGGGATTGTACGGTTTTTTAGCTACCTCTGATGGCCGTCCTGCATGAAAAGCACCCAGGTACCATCTAGAGTTGAATATAAAAATTGTGAGCACATTCACTTCTGAAACTAGTGTTGTCAATTATTTAACTTGTCACCTCAACACAGCAACAATACGGTCCTTCGGATTTGGCTGGTCAGCAATAGTCACAAACATGTCAGGATGAGCAAAAAAATCCGCGTACATCTCCAGCAAGGATCGCCTCTCCAGGATGAATGTGGGTAGTACAACTTTCGTCAAATCCATGCCAATTTTAACTTGGGATAGCAAATGTGACAACACAGATCCATGACTTTCTAATGAGCCTAAGTCATCTTCTGGAGACTGCTCTTCGTACAACGAGTCCCAGTCGAAATCCGGAGACAGGGGCGGCAATTCTGATCCCTCGGCTTGGGTTGATGATTTCATTATAGCGCTTGAATTCTGGTTACCCTCAATGTAATTGTCTGAAGAAACAGCAGCAGGTTCACTTTTCCTGTCAAAAAAGTAAATCAAATTGACATCAGGTACAGGTTCTCAAACTCGTCAACTTTTCAACCCATAAGTATCTCCGTAATATGATGATAAAAAAGTACTACAAATAATGAAAAAGTCACAAAAAGCACATAACAAAAGAAATAGCAAAATAAGACAAGCAACCACGCAAGACATTCCAAGATAACACAGTTGTAAAGTACCGCTCTTTTAAAACCGTGTTCAGAGTTGATTAGCCATTTTACCTTTTCTTGCAGCAACCCCAGAGTGTCATCGCAAAACCACACTCGTGAGATCCATTTTTAAGGCGCTAATCCCTACTTGAATTGATCTTGAATGCGTAAACTACAGCATGCTTTGCAAAAGTGTCCCTTATTTTACAAAAATGCAACAACTTACATAAAAATAATAAATTTCTAATTATTAAAGTTACTAAGCTTGAGAAAAATGCAATCTATAGCAAAATAAATAAGATAAACGAGTTCCTTTGGTAAAACTGTTGGCCTAACATAACAGCAAATTAAAAGCTTGAGAAGTAGCTTGGGAGGAGCTCATCGTTTTTTTTGTCTAATCCTTTTCGTTTAATAGTACAGTTGCGAAAGAATTAAGCTGTCACACAAACTGATGGTAAGAGTTTTAAGTACGTGACATGTGATGCCAAAATCAAAGCCATTCCACTAGTTGCACTCTTCCTAACTTTTGTTAGCTAAAAATGTTTACGAGACAGTAGTGCCTTGTGTGATGAGACACTTTGTACTTATTTTCCTACAAACTAAACAATTTTAATGAACCATACATATTATAAACAACATTGACGATTACTTCCCAAGAAATTTAGTTACGAAATTCATGTGCGAATCACTTACTGGTCTGCGACTTCTCCATACGAGAAGTCTTCGCTTGCATCGTAGAAGTCTTGCTCATCGTCGGAACTGGAGTATGAGATAAAGACAGGACTTTTTTCATTTGGTGACATTGGAGATTGACTGACAACCGCAGCAGTGATTTTCACAGTGCGGTCATTAGTTGGCACGGGGATCCCTTTACTTTCAGTAGAACTAACAGATTCACGACACTCGGATCCGAAGGCGATACCCGTTTGAACCTCGGGGTCAGAGTAGTGTAGGATAATGGGTGCTGACAAACCCGTAACGGGGAAGGCCGTATTCTAGTAATAAGAAGTTGAGCAAGTTAAAAAAACATGGGGAAAAACACTGAACTGATAAGTGATAAGTTAAGCTTGACTGGGACACCTTTGCAATTTGCAGAAGCACAATGCTGTGTTTCACAGCTTCCAAGTATTCATTTGCTTTGTTGACTAGATGACCCATTTCCGGTTTTGACTCAAGAGCGACCACTTGCTGAATTATAAGCTGGAGATATGCATCCGCTTGCGCCAGACACTGCTCGAATCTTCGCAAGGGCTCGTCCGGAGTGCCTGCCATGTTTGTCGCAAAATGAATAGGAAGATAGGATCCAGGACGTAACCTGGCGTGCTTCAGAATTGTTTCCTCTAAAGCTCGAACCTGTAAACAGTTTCAAATTGAACAAAAAGAACATTAACACGTGTGAGTAAATTGCTCTGTTCACTAAAAACATGTGCAAACTTATTTCTTAAAAAAGAGAGCTGTTTTTGCCATACCCAAATTTCTCGTTCCTCTGCATCTTTCGCTTGCAAATGAAAAACTTTAGCATCAACTGTTATCGTAAAATTTGCATCGTCTTCGTCATCTATCCCTAGAACGGCTCCTTGCAAGCGAATGCATCCGCGTCGAACTCCGCGGCGCATCTTCTCCTTCGTCTAAAATATTTACCATTGGAAAGATTATCTGGTTTAGTTGAATCAACACAATGAACAGGCACTTTCACTGTCGCTTGCACGCGTATTTACAATCTGCACAAATGCATTATTAGAGCTACTACTGCCAATTCTGAATTCTACAAAGCTTCAATTACTATATATGCGTTACGTTACGTTACATTTTATTCGCATTCGGTAAATGAACAACAAACTCATTCAAGTATTTAAAACTGCAAGACAATGCTAACACAGAATGGCAACTAATGTGCGTTTTGACCTCGAACGTCAAATTTTTGGGATAGAGCTTTTTTTTATAGATCTGCCAGATTCCAAAAACAAGTGGGATTGGACTGACTTACCGTGTAATACGACAGCAACCCGGTGTTTTCGTCTAGGACAAACCATCGGAATTGCCATCCTTTCATAACATTTGTCCATTTACTTAGCGGGCCCTCCATTAGTGCGCCACTTCCTGTTAAACCGCAAACATGTCAAAATTAAAATAGGTCGTAAAGAGAGCGTTCATTTCTTATGAATTTCTTTTGTGATATTGCGAGTAATTTTTACCTAGACTCAAACTCTGAACAGTTGCAAAGGGTGAGCTCAGCGGTCCATGGCTAGAGGTCGAGTTGTTAAGAGCTCCTACGACGGAAGAGGATGCCATGTTGGCGATGCAACCCTTTTACCAAAACGTCACACAAAAATACTCAAAATTTGAAGCGGATTTCCGAGCTGCAAACAATACAATCAATTCTTCTACGAAAAGCTACAGAAAAAAAGTGTTGCGTTCGGCAGTTTTATGTACAATTTGTTCATTGACAGTTGTTCCTTCCCATTCATTAGGGCGTGGATGGAACGCTTGCTGCTTTCTTTGTTTATATTGACCGGAGCTAGTAGATAACGTTGTTCACTAACCCATTCTATTCTTATGCTGCATATTATCGGTATTTCGTAATGGTAATACATTTCATTTAGCAGATAGCTAACCAATGACCTAACCACCTTAAGCGAAACAATTTATGGAATGCAGTTTGTTTCAATGTTCAGTAAATTAAGAGCTCCTAATTATTGGCGCTTTTCATCTGTTTTGTGCTTTCTTGCTAATTACTGTACACAAGCTGCCTGATAACGATTATTACTCATGTTTGCTCCTAAGTCACTTCGTCCTCCTTTTGTTTATTTAAGCATTCAGTAGTGATTTTACCATTTGCATATATAACGGCACTACATCCACAGCCAAAAATATAATTCTGTATTAT
>VICI01002160.1:0-17923 GCA_019593645.1 Akabosia matsudoensis | reverse complement strand
CCTCGTTTTTCCTCTCTTGCCCTTTTCGCTTGTAAATTAAGTTTGATCCTGGGAACTGGAACAGTATCCAGATAACGTAATAACGCTAAAATAAACCCATTGCCGTGCCTTCAACAATATACATCACGTTAAGCGGAGCAATTTGAGAGATGAAATCCTCTCAGCCATTCGTAAAAACCCGAGGAAACGACAACATTTGCTATTCCCCTATGTATATGTTGTGATAAGGTCGAGGACAAGTTAATCATGTGTCACAAGTGTGATAATGAGATGAGTTAGTGTGTCGTCTCATATATTTTTTCTTCTGACTGTTACGTGAACAGACGCAAAAGAAAAATCGTGACAAAGCAAAAACCGAGTAGTTATGGCCAGTAAAGGAAGTAGAAAATGTGGATAAATTATTCTGGAAAGCGTGGTGCAAGTCAAGCTGACTTGTCTGCAGATGAGATTTAGGACATGGACATGACGGTCTTCATCTAATACGTTTTCCATGTAGGTTTTTGCATTATAAGATGCTCCGATGCTTATTTCTTATGAAAAAAAAAATCTCATATTGAAACAAAAACGTAGACATAAATTGCTGATAAGTGTGTGAATGCCTTGGATAAAGTAAAGAAAAGACTTTGTTGAATAGTGAGTAAATTAGATTTTGGGTATATTGGGGAACTGAAAAGACCGCGCTGTATTTGTTGAGAAAATAATGGAATTCTTGTGTATTCATTTGCTGTTAGTTAAATTGTCTTGAATAGTCTGTTCGTCCGTGTAGTTTCAACTTTTCTTGAGGAACGAAAAGGAAACAATAAGGTGGAATCGAAGAGGCTGGCTTTCCCTTCATTATAATGGATAAGCATAGGAAAAAGAAGGATGAACTCAGTAAATAATGGATACAACTGGGACTGATATCAAATAATTGCATTACAGGTAAATGATGAACGGAAAGGGAGCTAACCAGAAAGGTGTCCTTGAAAAGGCGTTACGAGCACACGCTCATATTTTATAGATGTTCTGCAGTCGATAATTGGTTGTTTCAAATGCTCTCATAGCTACCCCTTCCAGGTGCAAATTAGTTAAACAGCACGTTAGAATGATTTCTGTACATTAATAATCCACGTATGGTCAGGTAGCAGAGGAAGACATGACATTCCGTGTTAATTCAATGAGAAGATTTATAGATATATGTATGAATAATAAAAAATCCAGTTTGTTTACCACACCTAGCACGCCTCTCCATTCTGTGGAGATAATTAAAGATATTTTTCACATGACCAGACTGTGACTAGACAGCTCCCCACTAAGTAATCATAACTTTGAAAAAAGTATCCGAAAGCTAACTGACAGACAGACAATTGTCAGCCCCTTATAAAGACCACTAGTTACTACTCTCTACCAAGGGTAGACAGAGAGAAAAGTTGGTTGAACGCTTTACGTGCAACACCGCACACGGAAATATACTACTTTCCACCTCAAACAGAAGCTCATGGATGAACGATTCTGAAGGATAAAAGCGGAAGCCAATTTCAGCGAGACGAAAACGATGTTCATTTTGTTACAATTCTGAAGAAGCCAATTTTCTATCATGAGCAATGGTCGAACAATAAAAAAAACGATAAAATTGCAGGGAGTAACGTCTAGAGAAAAAAAATGTTCATAGAACTTCTGAGCAATCAAGCGGCATAAGAAACGCAAGAAAAGCAATGATCATAAGGCTTTCAATTCCTTTTGTGCTTTTCCTGAGTAAACGGCCCGCCCTATATCTATTCGCTTCAATTTTGCATCGACTCCACCGATAAACATAGACAGTTTAATATTGCACTTCCCAGTAACCTTGATCTTCCATGGCGACTGATTCCCAAAGATTTTTTAATGTTTTTTGTAATTTCAAATCACTGAAGCCAAAAAAGGCCTTGCGGACTGTAAATTCCTTCGAAAAACAGAAATTGATTTGAGGTTTAGAGCAACTTTTGATACGGCGGTTTACCAAACGCGAGGAGGAATTCTATAGAGTTTAATTACACGGTACATAACACCTGTCCGAATTGATGGACCGTGTACTTTCTCCTTAAGTTACATACACTTCTCTGATTTTTTTTTTGAAACTCTACTTTAGCTAAGGTTTAATTAAGCCCTCGCACAGTAAATAAGTAAATAAAATGGAAAAGTTTGCTATACTTAATTCCGATGGCAAGATCGTAGCAAGCCGAGTAATTGTTGACTGAAAAAGCTTTCACTCATTGAACTCATGAGTTCAATGAGTGAAAGCTTTTTCACAGGTCACAAGGCAACTTTTTTTCTAAGTAAAATGCTCGTGCATGATTTCCGTAAGTAGCGAAACGCATTCACGAGCTAACAGCAAGTGGGCCGTCCCGGTAGCAGACAAACATTATTTGTGTCAAATCATTGAACAGATAGTTACCATCCCGCTAACCACTTTACCATTTTACATCCAGTTCTTTCTTAGAATTTTCACAAGCTATTTAGAGCTATGTAGTATTATATGATTGCGATGGTAACAAAACCTTGCAGTAGTATGTCACGGGGACTCATAAATAAAATAATTTCTAAAAAATGTTCTAGCGCTGAGGAGTTTTAATTTCGGAAAACTATCAAATATCATATCTGTTTGTGAGGGAATATTGTCCAAATACGGTCCAAATTACACCTCTTCTCTCATTAACGTATTCCCAGATTCGAGTGCTTTCACTGGTTACATGCTAAAGGATATGCTGACATTCTGGTTTAGCGAAGGAAACATGTTGAACAAAAAAACTTCTAACTTTTATTAGGTTCCCATTCTTCTAGCGAATTAGCTCCCTGTAACGACACTTTAAACGATTACTGCAGTGAACCGTGCAAAATTTCGGTAATGTTTGGAATGAGATGATATACCTCTACTCTACATTATCGTATGCTGCAGCCTGGTATTGAAAATGTAAGCTGTATTCACTTGCATATTCCACTGAGTTTGCTCATCCACCGCCATATGCCTCCATAAAAAACCTCTTCAAGATGAACTCGACAATGGTAAACCTTTAAAATGGGATTTTTATGTGATATCATTACCAGCACTAAAATCAGTGGAGGTGCCGTAATCCAAAGGAGAAAGTACAATAACCCTTCAGCTACCAGGAAACCGAAAAGTTTTTGTTAGGAACGACGCTCTCTTAGCTGTTGCCACGACTGGAGAGCTCGGGTAAAACGATAACATTATAAAATGCAATGTTTCAGAGGGCCGTTAATGCATATTTAGGATTCCCACTGTTTTTAAGAAAAGTTGCGTTAAGTTTATTGCTTTTAAGACATTCACTTGCGAATCCTCAGCTTCGCTATATAATATGTAAATCTACTGCTGCATGATCGCGTTTTTATGCAACAATGCGATGCATTTTTTTCAAGTGTAAATGGAAACTCATGAAACACAGTGTTCGATGCGCCCAGAAAATATTTTGTCAGTATATATTGTGATAAATATCAAAAAACAGTTTGAAGTAGTATCCAGGTGAAAGCAACCAATACAACATCATTTCTAGAGGAACTTGGTATTCTTGTATCGCGTATCATGTAAGCAAAACGTGGTATATGTATCGTAAATGGAGTTCAATGATACGCTCCAACAGTCTTCTATGCTAATTTTGATCCAATTCTGAGTAAACATTTGCTTTTTACATAAACAAATAGCATCAATCCTACTTTCTAAAGTGTGACGTGCATTCCAAAAACCCGCAGGAAACTAAATATTGTACAATTTATCATTTTCTCGTCAATATAAAAAATTTCTATTTAACAAAAGGAGTAAAAGTATATATTTAAAGGGCACATGGCTATGACATCAGACTCTAACGCAGTAAAACTGAAAATACGCATTTTGTTCTATATCAAGACAGTGAAGCACAATGGTAAGGACGTAAACAGAAATGATTGTAATAATGGTCCCAGTCTCAATTACATTTTATGCGTAAACAGCAATTTTGTTTAGGGATGAATGCTCTAATAAGAGGGGAAATGGCAAATAATAGGCTTATATTATAATGGCATCATTATTGTAAACTGCAAAACAGTTTACGTCGATGCGTCCGTGGAGCATGCATTGTTAAATGATACTACAAGTAGCGTAATAATGAGTTTGTAGTCACACGCAAGCCATCTATTACCCGGCTTGATTTCAAATACGTTGGATGTCACGGATAAACACATGCAAAACATGTGCTGTGAAAACGACAGTCAACTATTGCCCGTCCTTCTCCATGTTACAGAACGCAATACAACGAAATTTAAGTCTTAATAATTTGATAGACTCAGAATATTCGTCGTGAGCAGCGTTAGACTCCACGTCTCCACTCGGAGAAGTTTTCTTTCAAATGGTGTTTCCCGAATGAAATTGCGTAAGAGAATGGAGAAAGTCACAGTATATCCGAAATAAGACTAGCAAAAAATTGTTTCCATGAGTAGATGATTTGAAAATGTATCCTTGTTTAGTCATAATTTCCTGCAATGTCGCTGCAAACTGATTTTTTGGTTGGAATTCAGATGAAATATACTAAAGCCACGAAAGTATAGTTTTTTACCACAATTTGTGTGTAACTTATTAACGCATTATCTTGTTTTTGTAAATAGAGTAAGGAGTTTTGTTATCTTGTTTGTAATACGAATGCATTTTCGTGAGAGAAAGTCGTCTTCCCGTCCTCACGTACTACAGAGTACTCATAATTGTATCTTAAAATACCAAAATTTAGTTGGAGCTCACTGCATATTTTTCCATTTACTGACTAAATGCCAGCATTTCAATGAAAAGTGCATGGTAAATTATTATTGCTACTCAAATGTGAAATGAACAAAGAAATTACAGTTTGCAGACTGGTCACGCTCTTCCATGTCCTCATTTTATTAAAACATTTCACTAAAAGGGGATATTCTCAAGTACGAAGACACCACATCGTGACAACCAGAGCATATTGAATTAATTCTTTTTAATATACTGTCCTTGCAGGCACACTCTATTCAATCCGGAGTATAAAATCCAAACGGGTAGTTCAGTAGGTACATATTTTTACATTAGAGCATATTGAATTAATTCTTTTAAATATACTGTCCTTGCAGGCACACTCTATTCAATCCCGAGTATAAAATCCAAACGGGTAGTTCAGAGGTACATATTTTTACAAACTAAGAAACCCTTACAAAGTCCCGTCTATTCCCGTTTGTCTTACATTTTATGCCCATTAATATTCCAAAAACTTGAAACCAAAATCCTAATTTATGCTATAGACTGTTAGACAAAAGCCGAGTGCACAGGAGTGAAAGTTACTCGGCGAAGAAAATGATCAGAAGAGAAAGTAGACTCTTTTGGCAATGCCATCAAAAGTCATACATTTCCAGGATAATAATATATGTTATCACCTCCCATTTGCCACGCGTTAGAAGTTTTCCATTACTAATGTCCGGGTGTGTCTCGACTATAGTAATTTTCTTTTTAGTACAAGTCCTATTTCTGTTTGTTTACGAGCGGAAGGTCATTACATGCATGACTTTCTCCGACTGAATGCTCATTTAGAACGGCTTTTTTTTCATTCTTTTGGAAACATACGACGAGTTTTTGCTTTATCCTATGAATAACTACCAATATGCATTATTTTGTATTACTCCAGAAGGGCTACACTCCTAATGACAAATTTGATGACAGAAAATGTCTGGCAGTATTAAAACTATTCCAATTCATGCAATTGCTTACGTAGCATTACTTGGCCGAGGGAATAAACAATTTTCCAGATATTTTCATGCATTTCTGGACCCTTTGTCTACTCACTCTCATCTTTTTTTTGCCATACACTCTTCTTCATTGTTTTAACAAAATCGGAAGTGTAAGTCTGACAACGAAAGGTAGTAATAACGCTCGTGTACGCTTCCAAGTTCTGAAGTCTCTCGTGCTCGGCAATGCGTGAAATTTGCCATTATATTTTGGAACTGTAAATTTCTAAAAAGTATGAAACGGAAAATGGGGAGAGATCTCATATTTTTTTTAGATCGTATTAACTATTTTTACGACGTATCAACCATAATGTGATCGTTCGTTCGTTAGTAACCAAAGAAGTAGTTAGGTTGTCTGGGGGAGCGTTTCACTACCACTTTTTCACCAGATTGTGTATAATACTTGTACAGACATTTTATTTGGTCGTTGTTAATACTCCATGGAGTGTCATACAATACAGCTGCGAAAACTATATATTTGCATTCATGTGGTTGTGATTGGGCGACATGAAATGAAAACGAGCCCCTTCAAATCGGATTTGAAGACCAGTTAAAAAAGTATGCATTTGCGTATTTAACCAGTTGCCTGTATGATTGTCCACAGCACCGTATACGAATGCTGGGGACAACTGGCGAGGTTCACCAGGGCCGGGCCACCTTGGTTCTGCAAGCGGCCAGTCCTACTGTTTTGTTATGGCAACCTGTGAGCTGTGCGGGTGGAAATTAATAAATGGAGTTTATTTTGATTAGATAGGATTATAGGCTCCACCTTCGCAGCTTGTTTGTAATATTTCCAAGAATACACTTCACAAAAATTATAAATATACTCTTCCGACCATGGAAACTGTGTTTGAGATAGATAAAATTGCATACGATTTCATCAACATTGCATGCAACTTCTTCCTTAACGGACCATAACGATTTTCCAACGTTATTTAGTTAGCTCAACACTGACCAGCTAAAACTGTTTACAAATATACTATACTAGTTCTCAAACATTCCTATTCTGCAAAATTTTCTCGTGACAAAACTCGGTGGGTAAACGTATGGTATTATATGAGCCCATGCTTAACGCTCTGATTGATTAATCCTTTTGGAAAAATAAATCCACAGAATTTGAATTTGTAATGCAGTAGCGGAATTTTACAGAATACCGTAACCTACATTTTATTGATCTATTAATTCATATACAAAATGAAAATAGCAAAAAGAATCTGGTACAATGTCTGACGATTAGTGACGATATTATGACACAGACTGGCCAGAGTTTGTTCAAGATACAAAAAAAACTTCATTTCACCCATCATATACATGGAAACCTTTGATAACTTGAAACGCACCGGTTTATTTACAGTACAGGGAAGAGTTTTCAAACTCAATATAACTGACGAAAATTTTACAAATGGATAAAGGTTACATAAACATCACATTGAGCTAAGCTTCGTTAAAAATGTAATTCCTTGTTCGAGATTAAATTTGTTTATGTAATAAAAACAAGAATGATCAAAGGCAGGAATGCTGGGTGCATTAGACATAGCAGATGGAAATGAAACACTCACTAGTGATTTTCTAGGCTTCGGCAGATGTTTTGATTTTAAAATGTATGTTTCAAAATATTTACCACGCTTCAGGAGCAAAAAGTAAAAAAAAAGTTCCTTTACAAGAGACTATTTCTGCAATGGCAAAGGTAGCCATGCCGGATACGGACGGCTGAAGATTTTTTGCAATTTAGCCTGAAAAAGAAATGGAGCTGGGATGTTACTCAACTCGACAGCTCTCCGCCTACACCCTCATTTTCCAAATGGAATAAAAATTGAATTGTCTGAATGGTTTATAAACGGACACAATATTTTAGGCATTACGGCTCTTGACTACGTTTCCTTATTTAACATTCCACTTTTCGACCTTTTGGACAATTTTCTACCAGTTAAAAAAAAAACTTTGGAACCAATTTATCTTCATTATAATATAATTGAGGAATCCATCGTACGCTTCTATTTATGCATGACGTATCAGATTGCCAAGAAAGTTTGCGTAAACTTTACCTTAGTCAACTTTTTGTTCATGTTGCCAGCGATGAGGACGGGAGACTTTGTCCTAGGGAAATGGCTTATATTTTTGTTGAGTTGAAAATAATGAAGCTTTTCCATTCAAGTAGGTAAAAGAGGTAGAGAAGTGACAGGACGCGACACAACCGAATTGCGTATAACAACAGGATGCAAAGCACCTGTGACCTTTCCCTGCTCAACCAACTGGAAAATCTAATGTTATCATAAACATGTAAAGGAAAAAAGTCTTTAGTGATTCATATAGTTAACTTTTTTACTACAGTAATTCCTTCTGATATACTATATAGCCATGCCAGTAGAATTATTTTATCGTCTCTCTCCTGATTCTAGGTAATATGCGTTGTTAGGAATTTCTGGGAAGAAAAGTTTCAAAATAAGCAAACTCTGATCAATCCAGTAGTTCAATGAAGTTTGCGAAAACATGAGAATGGATTAGTGCATCGTTGCAATCTTAATCTAATAAATTTCAATCGCAGGGATGTTATAGATTTGAAAATAAGTTTTTTTTGGAAATAATATGGTCCAAGTATTGCATCTAAATTAAGGACATTTTGTCGACGAGCGACATTGTACCCATAACAGAGGAGGGAATAAATAGGTCTAAACCCTTCCATTGTTTATAAAACTGGAATTGTTTATTATTTATCGCAACGTACGACAGTATACTATAGAAATGATTGAGATTTAACAGCATATCTTTCAGGCCTTGTTCCATTATCGCAAAGTAAAGGATTCTAGCGTCGACTGAGGACGAATGACAAAAGGTGGTGGTGGTGCTATCATAGAAAAGTATATTTAGTATGTAGTAGTAGTATGTATCTCCTTCGCATATCATCTCCATATTATTATTTTGGTATTTCATCTTTTGAAATAGGAGGGAGGACATTAGTGGCTATATGGCATATACCACAGATATTGTCAAAACTTCGAACGGAACTATCGTTTCAGTTTTCCTGCTTCAACGAATTCTGACTCTACGAGGAATCTTTTGATCAAGTCAACTTTGTAGTCTTGGCTTTTATTATGCAAATACTGTTTTCACTGTCCTGGTTTCTAGAGAATAGACAACAGATTAAAACCGAGAATGATCCCCTAACAATGAGGCTTGTCGCATTCAAAAATAGTTTTGGTCAATCAGTAAAACGTTAACAATGACTTTAAGGTACGGTAGGTAGGGCGTGGCTAACGCATGAAAGATTTTCTAGACTCCAGGCTTTTTAAATAGTCCACAACAACGTGCCATTCATTTCGAATCGGGTTCATAGAATATAAAGTTACATTTAACAGCTTATTTCATGCTTGTGCAGAAGTTTAACTTTGACTTGCATGTTTACGCCAAGGAGAAGTCGGTGACTGAGTTTCATGAAATTTAAATGTCATGTGTGCGTGATTCCACTTTAAATGATCACGAGAAACTTTTCTGATACTGAATATTTTTAACAATCTCGCCAGCCGTGGATAATTTTCCATGTGCAGTAAATATTAGCTACATTTTTATTGACTCAAAGCAAACTTCTCTTTCAGTAGAATTGTGTGCAGCTTGTCATGCCACTGAAATTTAGGGCAAGAGAAATTCTCAAACCCTTTTGTGATTTAATGACAGATTTGCAACTTCAAACTTTACACTTTTCCTGTCAGGGTATGCATGTCGTAAAGACGAAGATTATTTTCTCATTTTCTACCACTTCCCAATTCCTGGTGACGGTCTAAAACATCGACTAATGTAGGCAATTTAGGCAAATGACGGTGAATACGATTACTGTTTTTTTCAACACTTCAACTTTGCCTTCTACTGACCTCCATTAACCTCTTACCCTTGTGAGTATTTAGAGGTCTCAAAAATACTTTTATTCCTGGATAATAGCATTACAAATTCTCTTTTTAAACCAAATAATAATTGATGTTGCAGACACAAATGCAACCATTAGGGCTTAGGGTAGCAAAGAGTTTTCGAAGTTTTAAAAGATTTTTTTTTGATAAAAACATATTTATTATGGCAGGGATCAGTCTCGGGTAGGATTCAATAACATCAGTGAAAAAGCAATGTAAAGCACCGCATAAAAGGAGCCACAAGCATAATCTTGGTTCCGTGGAATCGCAGCAAGGGCTTTTCTGCAGTGAAAGCACAAAATTACAGCTGAGAAGAATATCGTATGTCCTTCTATTATAGCCGGGCATTTTCAAAGCGTTAGACAAATTATAGCCGGGCTTCTAATCATAGATTCATTGTAAGGAATACTGCACTCACAAATCCGAGTAATTTAAAGATTTTTACCTGTAAAACAGGCAATTAGTTTTAGGAAACGAAACGGTTGAATTGGACATTTTATAGTGATAAAATGTCAATTTCGACTAACAATTGTGCTCTCTATCCAAGTTACTTCACCTGCCGAAAAAACGTTTTGAACCGATTGTAGCAGGTTGTTGTCTGACTATGTTTTCTTTGTAGCTGAGGCTATGATAAGATGAAATACGGTAGTCCATCAACTCATCAAACCCTGCAGGCTTTCAGATAAAAAAGATAAAACTTGTTAAACACGTAATGTACGCCAACAATGTTATTCAGTTTATTCTTCGCTCTATACCGTAAATCTTTAAATGATATACTTCAAACATAAAAACCTTGTTTGGTATTGAGTGTCATACCATGAGAAACAAATGCTGAACGGGATTTTCATCCATGATTGTTAAGGTTCTTATAAAATGATTTACTTTGTACACGCTTCCACCTGCCACTAATATCAGTGCCTATCTTACTGCTTTTGTGCTACCAGGAACACCTGGAGAATAGATATGGAAAAGATGTGAATGCAGTTTCACAGCACAAAAAGGAAGACAAAAGGGATGCTTGGCTTTGATACCCTTGCGAAAATGATAAAGGAGAAAGAATGATTCTCCGGATCTATCTAGATAGAGGAAAGCAATGTGAAGCACAATGGGTGATACCGTGGGAGGATCAGAGAAGAGAATATCGATAGGTATATGAATTAATTCGAAGATTTTTCGGTGCTCAACAGAAAATGAGAGGGATCAGGGACTAGATAGATTTTTTTACGTCTAAATTATGCATTAAAATGTAGTTATCCTGAATGCGGAGTGTAGGAAAAACGGAATGCTCATGGAGATTTACAGAACGAAAGAAAACGTGTAATTTGGAAGCTTAATGGTTTTCACTCTCATACAAATATAATACTTGAATGGAAAAAGAAAAATGTGCTAAATCTAACTTCATTGTTGGTAGAGATCGAAAATAAAGTGGTTTATATGGTCGTAAGATATTAAATATCTACGATAACAAACCCAAACTGTTTGCAGCCTAGCTGCATGGAATATCTCGGGTAATTTCTTTTTTGTAGTTTTCCCGATCGGAATCAGCGTTGAAGTATATTTTGACAGTTTTAAGCATTCTCTGAGTGTAAATGAAAATGATTGATGTGGGCATTCTAAAGATATTCTTCCAATAATCGCAAAGGAGTGGAGAACAAGATTTTTCTTGAGATACGGATTTTGCCATTAACGTTTCCGTGGTTGTTAGGTCTCAAAGATTGCATGACGTGTTGACTAGACTTTAATCTCTATTCATTCTGTAGGGAGATGGATGGCTGCGCTTACTACAAAATCGCTTTTCTCCGATCAGATATCACCACAATGAGCAAACAGTTTGAGCAAAAGTTTTGGCAAGAAATGTTGAAGCGCACAGTAATTTGTAAAGTGCAAGCTGACTCTGTTCAACGGTTTTAACAGTAATTTTTTAGTAGATTTTTCGCAACTTCATCTTTCGGAACTCGAGAATAATATATATAACTATACGAATATTCTTTTGTAAATCAAATGTCATATTAATGAACAATAATAGACTTCAAATCATGAGTAGATCAGTTATCTCTTATGTGTTAAAATAGTGTTGGCGAATCTTCGGTACTAAGAAAAATTTCGCGAATGGCTGGAGGTGTCATGTAATGTCTTACGTTATGCAGCTTTTTGACTGTTATATTCTGCAATTTGAATCGCATCTTCTTTAATGTGGGACCGGTCTCGGTCTATTTCCTGGAAATGAACACCTACGCCGTACAGCGAAAGGGATACGATCGATTACGTTGACTATCAATAAATAATGTAGCCTTGTCACTATGTTTGAGCTGATTTTGTTCGCAAGTCTCTGGAAACGACAACTGGAAATGATTATGGTGATATGATATTCATTCCGTTTCTGCATCATGCTTCACTGCCTCGTAATATGCAGACTTCGGTATTAATATTTTTTTCTCCCCGCATTCTTCACTGTGAAAGGGCCTGTTGCAAACATGCATGGCCATGGATGAAGTAAGTATTTTTCAAAAGCAAGTGCAGAGACGAGAGGAGAATTGCAGGGACCGAGGTGAAAGTGAAAGAAATTAGAAAATACTGTGTATCAGAAGGATTCCGAAGAATATACACTACATTCTCTGTACTGACTGGTCGTTTTTCATGAAACTAATCTTTTCAGATATTTTGTAGTCGGGGGATAGCTAGTCTTTCTTCTGTTCAAATTAGAAGGATTCTGCTGTTTGTCACTGTTTTGTTACCCAGTCACTGTACGAAATCCGTAATTATGAGTTTCTAATAAATAGTGGATCGACTTGTATGTGTATGTCTTTGAACGAGGAACGTAAACCATGCTGAACATTGGTGAAAGAAAGAAAAGGATTGTCATCTGTCGGAATTGCTGTCAACTTGTAATCCTGAAATTAACTTCTTTCATTTAGTATTGAAGGGAAAGCCTTTTTCCCAATAAAAGTTGACTTTGTTGTGCAATAAATAAACCAGACACGTAACGAGATTCGGGAGAAAGTCTGTGCAAGGTGAAAGTAATTGCAGTACAGATGATACGGATTGGTTTCAATTGATTGGTAAAATATTATGTTGCGTTCCTTTTGCCTTTTTTGAAACCTGCGTCACTTTTCCCACTCCTAAATTACTAAAATTTACCAGTTTTATGCAATAACGACCAAAATAAATTCACTATTTTATGCATACCATTTTGGACCATTATGATGATCTACAGAAAAAAAAATCTGCACTAAAATTACAACTCGCAGCCAGCATTTTCTCATGATCCCTTTCCGTGACAATGCATAAAACTCGGCCTTAAACACCGCAAAAATCTTATATAAAAGCTGTATTTTTAGCGCAACATAAGTCGTAAACCTTGCTAAAATATGCACAGCGTTCTAGAATTAGGGAAAAGGACAAAGACAACGACTTCTATGTCTTTTACTTTACTTTAAATTTTATCTACTGGCCCTTCCTTGAACCATCTCATTTTTATCCAGATAATCATGCCATTGTATAAACAGGGAGATGCTGTGAAACATAAGGAAAAGATTGTAAATATTTTGGTACACAGTCGTAAAAAAGAGTCGCTTCCGCTTTAGACTATCTCCATGCCAGGGTTATTCGTCTCTGTTAGTGTTAGTCGTAGAAGTGTGAGTGAATAAAGAAAGAGGCTTGAAGCAAAGTCGTTTCTCTGCCGTTAAAGACGTCATTAAATACGTTTAACTAGTGGTTGCTGCAACACACGAAAACCGTCATAATTTTTTATTCTCTGAAAGACTAGCAGGACTAAGGACACAAATAAATCAATCTACCCAGCGCGAAGAACCCAACAACTTTTGTGGTGGTAGCAGCAAAAGCTGCAAAAAATAGATGGAGGAACAGAGAACTTTTATTAATCCCAAGCAATGCACTGACTTAGATGGAAGACGCTGCGCTGGCGAAGAAGGCTTAATAAATATTTCTAGCAAAGCTCATAAAACAACGGCAATGTGTTACCCGAATCAGTCTTGAATTTGCAATTAGCATCACATTTCTCACCATCGCGGGCATACTCCTGATATTATTAAAGCCATGAGCAAGACACATTACATCACCGCCACATTGCCTGAGTATTATTCAGCTTTACTGCATCCGAAATTCAAATTACTAACTCTCTATCTCAGTGGCTCTAGGCCTTCATCTACCAAGAAAATGATGGTCTGTTTATCCAAAAGCTTACGTGTTTGTTGCGCTACACAGTACGAACTAGTTTGGTGATATTTTCCAGGAAATATATAGTATTTGCAGACTCAAATGAAACCTGATCCATATTACCGAGGAATGGGCAAATAAGAAGCTATACTTTCTCCTGCAAGATTAGTATTATTTCGATTCTCTTTCAAATAGGAATAAACCTGGCTTCCAAGAGGATAAGTATAATGAGAGGTTGAAGGTATCATTGTGAGTCATGGTGACACTAAACTTGCTTACCATATGAAAATTGTAATGACTCGAGCTACCCGTGTTTGCACAAGATCCAAAATAAACGGAATATGAGGAGTAAGTCCAGGCTGACAGTTTAGAGCAACTCTCTCGTTGACTATGTCTCCGGGATAAATAATTGGTTTTTGCGGTCCCTGTCGTGGTACTGGTGAGTGACTTGGAGTCAAACTCTACTCTACAATGCACGAGAAGTAATAAAAGGAAAAAAGTATCAGGAGCAAAACTCATGGAAGGTGGGAGAAAGAGAAATGATATCTTTGTGTGCGTGCATCTCTGTTGGTTATAACTCGCTCCAAGGCAAAACCCGTGTGGTATGAAGGTTTTTTCTGACCAAATGTTTATAGAACATGTATACATGGTTGTATTTGTATAGCTGCAACACTATATAATATTATAGACATAATAGTCGTTTGATACTTTTAACGTATCCATTACACTTTCGTGTACACGACAGAACCAAGGTTTCTAGCAAAAATGTCATTCACTGCTTCACCACAAAAAAAATCCGCTTTTTCATAGATGGTGGACAGTATCTGGAACAACTTTCAAGTTGTGGTAGTTGTCATGTAGTGGTATCATAGTGTCAAAAATTTCATAAACACCCAAAGTGACATGAAGAGTGCGTAGGCATTATTTGCTTTTAAGTGAAAAGATTTTCAAGCGAGCACGAAATGAAAACTTTTACGCGCTTCATTTACTGCTTACCGACGTATATATTGCCTTGTCACTCGACAAGATAAAGTTGAGTGAAGTGCTGCTGATGCTGTTATGTTGTTTGATGTTTTTGGGTTTTTATCAAATAAAGATATGATTTACTAACTGGTTTCAGCATAGTATCCCCATGTCGACAGTTTATAATTCACGCAAAAAGATACACGGCAAAAGAAGATAATACATCTTTTGGTAACTCCTTTTTGGTTTACTGTGTTATAAAATTGTTTCCAACATTTTTTAAAAGATTTCTGCAGCCAGTGGAACAGTTGTTCGAAGGGGGGATCATCAATGGTGTGGTTATCATATTCGAAAAACTTTCTCTTTCAGCTCATGCTCTTTGTTCGCATAGTCAAATGTGTGCTCCAGTTCCACTAGTATAATAAAAATTCCAAAGAGAATGAACAGTCCAAGCATATAATATGCTGATAAAAACCCGAAGTTTATTATCATATGAGTCACGATGACAGTGAAACTAGATCTTAGGAGACTACCATGTTGCCACTTCATTTCCCTAACAATCCTAAAACACGTAGCTCGTTAGTACTGTAAACAAAACCGACACTACTTCCAGCTCACTATTGATAGCCGGCACAAACATAAAAGCTTTTTTGACAGTTGTGTTGTTGTATGCATTACGATTATAGTAAAATGACTTCTTTTTTGGTGTGTCGTAGTTGGTGCCTTATTATTATTCAGCCCTTAAAGTTAACATTACTCTGACTTACAAAGAAACACGGTTAAAAAGCGAAGAGCAACGACATTACGCAAAAAGAAGGACGACATGTTCGTGCTTTGTGAGGTGTACCATACGTGTCCTCCTTTTTTTCCGGGAGACACAACAGCAGGCAATGTTTACCGCTTTTGATGGAATATTTAATGTCGAGAAAAATGTTCGAAACCTGTCTCAAGCCACACTTGGATCCATTTCCATATTGCAAGTATTTTCTATTTTGGGATGCATTTTCCATCCATAAGCTGGAAAAATACGGCATACGTTTATTTACTCCAAGATAGACACTATATTCATACTCATTGCTCATGGAAAGACAGATGCAAACAGAGTTGAAAGAAAACGTAGGATTGAATGGGAAAGGGTGCTGCTGATGGTTGCTGTGGCAATTATGCACGCATACATGTAGGAATAAACTATCAGAGAATTTTTCCGCTTCGGAAACGTCTATAGGGTGCGATAGTACAAGTTATTTCAAAAGAAGCGGTATTATATCAAAGTGTAATGCTCAATTTATAATGATTTTCGAAATTCCCTAGTCTATAAGATCTAACATCAGAAAGAATCTAAC
Organism: Akabosia matsudoensis; assembly: GCA_019593645.1. Classification (NCBI taxonomy): domain Eukaryota; kingdom Metazoa; phylum Arthropoda; class Collembola; order Entomobryomorpha; family Paronellidae; genus Akabosia; species Akabosia matsudoensis. Next base: position 1,800 of record VICI01002160.1, on the reverse strand, counting down.
ACAAATTCAGGGCAAAAGCCTTTGCTTAAAAATAATGAGTTTCATGAATTACATCTAGTTGATAGTTAGTTAAAAATCATAGAGCATACTGTGTTTCTGTGAGTGAATATTTAAAAGAATGTTTCGCTTTGAATTAAACCAATTTTTCGTCATGTCAGCAATCCCGGGGAAGTATAGAAACCCCGCTTTTCTTCAGTTCACACTTCGAGAACGCATATGTGCAAGAGGTCTTAATGCGTTCTTTTTATTCAGTTGTGTTGCGGCAGGGTTTCCCTTATGTCTGCGAATCCTCTTGTTTAACACAAAAAAAAAACCGAAATGTCTAGTGTGTAGGGTTTCTGGATGAAAACTGCGATTCAGATTTTGCAAAACACTTTCATCTTAATTTCCGCTGGCATGAACATCATTATGTTTGTGTTCGCACGGTTTCAAAACTAATGCTTTTTTCTGTAAATGCGGGTAGTAGATACAATTTTCCATCTCCGCCGTGAAGACTCTCTTGAAATATGGGCTTGCTTTACATCGTCAACGTTTCTTAAAACCATTACCGCACGCAAGACGCAATTGAAAAAGTTGACTGAAACACTGCAGAAATATTGAAATATTAGTTGCTGATATATATTATAACTAATATGTACGTCACTAAGTAAGCATTATGAAAGGTCATATGCGAAACGGAAAAAAATTGCGTAGTAAAATTGATATGCCCTCAATAAAAGTTCCTAAATCGTAGAGCTGGAAAAAATTCGTAGAATGCCGCAAGAATTTATTTTCAAAATTTTCCGATGGATACCCCTAAAATATTTTCACATAAAGGCCAGATGCAGGTATAGGGTTGTAAAATAGCTTTTAAAAAAGTGAACGAACTGTTGAAGTTTAAAACACAAAATCAATGCCAGCTTTTTATTGCCGCAGCTGCCGTAGACATGTTGGTTCACCGCTGAATAAACTAGGAAAAAAATATCGTTGCTGCTATTTATTTACCAGAAAATGGGTCTTTCATCGGATAAAAGTATAAATTGTCTAATATACGCCTCGCCTATATTTCTTACTCACACAAGGATTTGAATCTGACAAGTGACAAGGTTTCCAACAGAGGGAAAACTTGTTACTGTTTTGTCTACCAGTAGTTTTCGTTTTGGTAAAGTATCAACTCATCATTAGCATGCGTCTAATGATGAGTTGACGATTTAATGAATTTTGCATAGAAACTCTTGTTTGTTATGAAAAAACTGGAAATCTGAAGTGAAAATAGAATGTAGAAAGCAGTTAGTTCTTGCGTAGACTAACTTTTTAATTGCTCCATTTATTGCAGTCTGGCGGAAACAAAATCGTCACCTCTGAATGCCTCATGGTTATAATAGTTACATACTATCCCATTTCAACAGATAACTTTCTTCGAATTCGTCAGTCTCCTTTCATGTCAGCACTCGAAAAATCCGGTTGAATCTGGTGTTTATGCCATGCACAGTGAAAAACCCAACATTTAGCGGAGTCTTCTCGTTTATTGTGACCAAAGTCCGATTTGACTCGCTTAAATTTTGGATTTGTTTTTGTGGTCACTTTCATGTCTGCTCAAATACGAAGCAGCACGAGCGCTCTGTATTGTTCCTGGACTTTAGAGGTAAATTTTTCAGAGGATGTATTTGTATTCATCTAATACCTTTTGTTTTACTCGTTTGGGGGAACTTTCGTTTGTGTGAATTACTGTTTGAAAAAGTCTGATTTTCTAAACCTTTATCTATTTGCTAGAAACTCGCAAATAAAATCCAATTATCAATTTAAATCAAGCTTAAACAG